>JAVJIF010011646.1:0-165954 GCA_038442645.1 Agave tequilana | reverse complement strand
AGCCAGTTACGACAACCAAACAGACTAGGGGTGAGTATCGGTCGGTTCGGTTCGGTTTTGTAACGCCCCGATCCCGCAGGTACGGGGACGTTATGGCGACGTACATACGCAAGGCGAAAAACCCCACGTACGTACGCTAAGCCTCAATACAGTACATACCCTCCATAGAGACATGAGGTCCAGCATAAAAGCAGTATAAGAATACCTGCAGAAAGAGGTCAGCGATCATAACATATATGAAAAATGGGAACAAATAAGATAACAGAAATGAATGCCCAAGGTACCTATGAATAGTCCCGATGAGGACTCTCCTATGTGACGTCAAGACACTCTCGAGTACTACGGTACGCGGATCTCCAAATATGGGCACGCAAACCCAGGGTCGTCAGAAAGCGACCTAGTGAGTGGTAAAATGAAGGAGGCAGTAATATATACAATAGTAATACAAGCACGATAATAATATATAGTACATGAGGTTGGACTAGTGATACCATATAATAAGGATATATAAACAGTAGAAATAGATAAACAGGAAAGCAGTGCAAAGAGATAAACATGTCGTCTACAATCACTACCTAGCCGGTTATCATCGGGTCATGTCTATAGGCGTGTCCAGTTATCTAATATAAAATGTGATCTAGTGGTGACGTGATAGAAGTGAACATGCTAGTGGCGACGTGATAGACGTGTACAGGCAGATGGGCCTATGCAGTGTAATCACTATACGGTGTGGTGTATATACAGTAATGATGTCTGCTATACAGAAAGCATAATATATGCAATGCAGAACATGCGTACTGTGCCACTACAGACAATGTAACATGTACTAGGAAAAGTAACAAGTATACAGGTAACAGGATAGTATCATGAACAGTAACACACTAGCATACAGGCATCAGGCAAGTCATGTCAAAGTCATGTGATTTATACAATAGTAGCAATCAGTACCACCTGATATTTTAATCAATCTCTTTCAGTGTCCCATACCACTGGCAGTTCATACTGGAGCCCGCACTCCAGTCGAACCCATCCGGACATGGCCTACGGGTACCATTATCCAAACGAGAGAGTGACAAAATAACAAGTGTTCCCGACGTCACTACTGTGTATACTGTTTTATTATGTTAATTGGAAACTCATGGTCGAGGAGTTCTTATCGGGTGGGTGCATCCCGTACATACCCGGGATAACGACCTTATCAGATCCCTGGCTGCTGAGACCAGGGCCAGCCCGCTAGAGCTGTAACATGTAACATGAGTAACAGATGGTAGCCAGCACTACCCCGTCCCCTGCAGTGGGACGAACAATGGATCCAGACATCCACCCGATATGATCTAATCAACCGTCAAGTCTCCCCCATACCCAAGTTACCTTTATGATCTGATCTGATATGTCAAGTATACAATGTAACACGAACAAGTACAGTACATGATGCGGGTAACATGGTAACTGGACCAGAGCTCTGTTGATAGCATAGAACAATATAACGAGAACCGGGAACAATATAACGGGAACAATGTAACGAGAACAATAGATGTGGGATTCCACATATCGCATATCAACAGTTCTCATGTTCAGTAACGGGAAATCCGTATAGTTAACAGGAAACAATCATATAACATGAATATGGTAACATGACACATTAATACATGTAATATGAACAGGGATAACCTGGAATAATCATACATGCAATAGGTGCAAGAATCCATATGATAAGAATGGAGAAACCATGCAGGCATGTGTAACAGTGATATGTCGAGCATCTATGTATCGATGGTGAAAACATAGGAACTGCCTGTATCCAGTGAACTGATGTGTCCGTGTGTTCGTGGACCATATATGTGTCGCAATAATCTGTGTAATGTCTCTGTGTGCGTACAGGTAATAACAGTGATCAGTGCATCCATGTAACGGGGATATTAATATCAAATGACTGTATCCAGTGTACTAGTGTATCAATATATCAGTAGGTCACAACATGCAGTCCTAGTGTCGTGAATCTCAGTATCTATGTAATGGTGAGACGTGTACATGGAACTACATGACCGCTATCCAGTGTCACTGTTATCTACATGCACTACTGTATTTAGTGTACCAGTGGGTCGGTCAGGGGGACAGTGGAGTAGTGACAAGGTCATGTATAATGAAGGACGCGTGTCCTTGTGTCCATGAAGCATTAGTGTAGAATCATACTAGTTATCCATGCAGTGACGGTGTCTAGTGATTCTTTAATTAATCATCTAGCTTAATGTCTATGTTACAATACATACCGTTTCTCGAGTTAAGTTATTGTTTAATTGTTTAACCCACGACTTTAATAAACATGAATAAATAAATAAAATTAAAATTTAGAAAAGGAAAACACTCACAAACTGTCCACGGGAAGGTAGCTCTCTTTCCCACGATTGCAACGGATCCAGAATCGCCCGAATCGGAGTCCGGATGCTCCAGTTATCGCCCGAACACTAAATCATAACAAATAGGGTTAAATATGTAAATAAAAATAATAAATGCAAATACTAAAAAGTAGCCGGGGGTTTTATGAAAAATTACCTTTAACGGGTTTCAGATGCGGGTTTGGTACTTAACGGGTCGGGTTCAGATACACAACCCATACCCGTTAACTTAAGTCAAATGGGTCCGGGTTATCGGGTTTACCCAAGTGGGTTTTGGGTTTAACCCTTAACTCAAAAAAATGGGTTAATGGGTTTGGGTTCCAACCCAAACCCATTAAGGAGATAAAGAGGAGCAACAGCAGCAGCTATTGCTGCTGCTGTGATCTTGGGTGGCCGGCGCGCCCGCCGGCGGCGGTCTCGGCCGGCGGCGGCGGTGGGTCGGACAGAGTGAGGGTGAAAAGAGAGAGAGAGAGAGAGAGAGAGAGAGAGAGAGAGAGAGAGAGAGAGAGAGAGAGAAAGAAAGAAAGAAGAGAGAGAGAGAGAGAGAGAGAGAGAGAGAGAGAGAGACTGCTGCAAAATAGGGAAGAAAAGAAAAGAAAAAGGAGAAGAAGAAAAAGAAGAAGAAGAAGAGGGGAGAGGTGGCCGCGGTGGCGCCGGCCGGGGGCGCGGCAGCGCCCAGACGGCGGCGCCTCCTGCGCTTGGCCGGGGTCGCCGGAGGTGGAACCGGCGGTGGGTGGAGATCGGCCATGGAGAGAAAACATATGGGTGAGAGAGAGAGAGTCTTGGGAGGGAAGTGGAGAGAGAAAATGTGAGATAGAGAGAGAGGGATTAGTCTCTCTAATTAGAGAGAGGGTGAGAGAAATAGAGAGAGGGAGAAGGGAAAGGCGGTGGGAGGAAGGCGCTGGAAACTGCCAGAGAAGAGAAGAAGAGAAAGGAAAAGAAAAAGATTAAAGATTAATATTTTAATATTATAATATTGGCCCGATATTCGACAAGCTCCGAACGGTGCCCAAAAAATACAGAAAATAGGAATATTATCCTGAGACTTAAAATGAAGACGGTTTGCAGAAACTCAAGCCGGTTTGCAAATTAAAAATCCGGAAGCTGTCGCCGATACTGGGCGACACCGGTTTTGCCGGATTTTCGATAAATTCAGAAAAATCTCCAAAAATACCCAAATGTAGCTCATGTGATTCTAAGACATCCAGTGAAAGCGAATTCTCAAAATCCAACTCCGTTTGTGAAATAAAAATCGTAAAGTCGGTTATCGGCATCGGTCGACACCGACTACGGAGATTTTCCAAAATAATCCAGAAAAATTCCAAAAAATTCTGAAAATTTAGAATATTAGAAAATAATTTTTAAAACTGAAATCAACTCAATCGGACTGCTACGGAGGTCAAATCAATTTTTGTACGTCGTATCGCATACGGATACTGTGATACGTACACCGGGGATCAGGGGTTACATTTCTCCCCACCTTACAAAAATTGCGTCCTCGCAATTTCTATTCAGGTGTGAGAACAAGATTTCCAACCCCAAATCCTAAATGTGAAGGTGACGGGTCTACGACACTTCCACTGCGCACTCTGATCTTTATAAGGAACTCGGGACAGCGAAATATGGTAGTGAACGAATCCTAACGGATGGGAAACAAGACGATGCAAATAAGATGAGAAGGAAATCGGATGTTTTGGTTGACAACTGGAAGGAAGGAATACAAACGAATCAAGGAATGAATTGTCAAGGTCATGGTATTCTTGTACTCATTGCTGGAATCTGAATCTCATTGTACTGTTGGCAAGAGCCCGAGTATTGACCCAGGTGGTTACCCACACCAGGTGTGAACCTAGGCTCTGATACCACAAATGTAACGCCCCGATCCCGCAGGTACGGGACGTTATGGCGACGTACATACGCAAGGCGAAAAACCCCACGTACGTACGCTAAGCCTCAATACAGTACATACCCTCCATAGAGACATGAGGTCCAGCATAAAAGCAGTATAAGAATACCAGCAGAAAGACGTCAGCGATCATAACAGATATGAAAAATGGGAACAAATAAGATAACAGAAATGAATGCCCAAGGTACCTATGAATAGTCCCGATGAGGACTCTCCTATGTGACGTCAAGACACTCTCGAGTACTACGGTACGCGGATCTCCAAATCTGGGCACGCAAACCCAGGGTCGTCAGAAAGCGACCTAGTGAGTGGTAAAATGAAGGAGGCAGTAATATATACAATAGTAATACAAGCACGATAATAATATATAGTACATGAGGTTGGACTAGTGATACCATATAATAAGGATATATAAACAGTAGAAATAGATAAACAGGAAAGCAGTGCAAAGAGATAAACATGTCGTCTACCATCACTACCTAGCCGGTTATCATCGGGTCATGTCTATAGGCGTGTCCAGTTTATCTAATATAAAATGTGATCTAGTGGTGACGTGATAGAAGTGAACATGCTAGTGGCGACGTGATAGACGTGTACAGGCAGATGGGCCTATGCAGTGTAATCACTATACGGTGTGGTGTATATACAGTAATGATGTCTGCTATACAGAAAGCATAATATATGCAATGCAGAACATGCGTAGTGTGCCACTACAGACAATGTAACATGTACCAGGAAAAGTAACAAGTATACAGGTAACAGGATAGTATCATGAACAGTAACACACTAGCATACAGGCATCAGGCAAGTCATGTCAAAGTCATGTGATTTATACAATAGTAGCAATCAGTACCACCTGATATTTTAATCAATCTCTTTCAGTGTCCCATACCACTGGCAGTTCATACTGGAGCCCGCACTCCAGTCGAACCCATCCGGACATGGCCTACGGGTACCATTATCCAAACGAGAGAGTGACCAAATAACAAGTGTTCCCGACGTCACTACTGTGTATACTGTTTTATTATGTTAATTGGAAATTCATGGTCGAGGAGTTCATATCGGGTGGGTGTATCCCGTACATACCCGGGATAACGGCCTTATCAGATCCCTGGCTGCTGAGACCAGGGCCAGCCCGCTAGAGCTGTAACATGTAACATGAGTAACAGATGGTAGCCAGCACTACCCCGTCCCCTGCAGTGGGACGAACAATGGATCCAGACATCCACCCGATATGATCTAATCAACCGTCAAGTCTCCCCCATACCCAAGTTACCTTTATGATCTGATCTGATATGTCAAGTATACAATGTAACACGAACAAGTACAGTACATGATACGGGTAACATGGTAACTGGACCAGAGCTCTGTTGATAGTATAGAACAATATAACGAGAACCGGGAACAATATAACGGGAACAATGTAACGAGAATAATAGATGTGGGATTCCACATATCGCATATCAACAGTTCTCATGTTCAGTAACGGGAAATCCGTATCAGTAACAGGAAACAATCATATAACATGAATATGGTAACATGGCACATTAATACATGTAATATGAACAGGGATAACCTGGAATAATCATACATGCAATAGGTGCAAGAATCCATATGATAAGAATGGAGAAACCATGCAGGCATGTGTAACAGTGATATGTCGAGCATCTATGTATCGATGGTGAAAACATAGGAACTGCCTGTATCCAGTGAACTGATGTGTCCGTGTGTTCGTGGACCATATATGTGTCGCAATAATCTGTGTAATGTCTCTGTGTGCGTACAGGTAATAACAGTGATCAGTGCATCCATGTAACGGGGATATTAATATCAAATGACTGTATCCAGTGTACTAGTGTATCAATATATCAGTAGGTCACAACATGCAGTCCTAGTGTCGTGAATCTCAGTATCTATGTAATGGTGAGACGTGTACATGGAACTACATGACCGCTATCCAGTGTCACTGTTATCTACATGCACTACTGTATTTAGTGTACCAGTGGGTCGGTCAGGGGGACAGTGGAGTAGTGACAAGGTCATGTATAATGAAGGACGCGTGTCCTTGTGTCCATGAAGCATTAGTGTGGAATCATACTAGTTATCCATGCAGTGACGGTGTCTAGTGATTCTTTAATTAATCATCTAGCTTAATGTCTATGTTACAATACATACCGTTTCTCGAGTTAAGTTATTGTTTAATTGTTTAACCCACGACTTTAATAAACATGAATAAATAAATAAAATTAAAATTTAGAAAAGGAAAACACTCACAAACTGTCCACGGGAAGGTAGCTCTCTTTCCCACGATTGCAACGGATCCAGAATCGCCCGAATCGGAGTCCGGATGCTCCAGTTATCGCCCGAACACTAAATCATAACAAATAGGGTTAAATATGTAAATAAAATAATAAATGCAAATACTAAAAAGTAACCAGGGGTTTTATGAAAAATTACCTTTAACGGGTTTCAGATGCGGGTTTGGTACTTAACGGGTCGGGTTCAGATCCACAACCCATACCCGTTAACTTAAGTCAAATGGGTACGGGTTATCGGGTTTACCCAAGTGGGTTTTGGGTTTAACCCTTAACTCAAAAAAATGGGTTAATGGTTTGGGTTCCAACCCAAACCCATTAAGGAGATAAAGAGGAGCAACAGCAGCAGCTATTGCTGCTGCTGTGATCTTGGGTGGCCGGCCGGCCAGCATAGCTGGCCGGCGCGCCCGCCGGCGGCGGTCCCGGCCGCCGGCGGCGGTGGGTCGGACAGAGTGAGGGTGAAGAGAGAGAGAGAGAGAGAGAGAGAGAGAGAGAGAGAGAGAGAGAGAGAGAGAGACTGCTGCAAAATAGGGAAGAAAAAGAAAAGAAAAAGGAGAAGAAGAAGAAAAAGAAGAAGAAGAGGGGAGAGGTGGCCGCGGTGGCGCCGGCCGGGGGCGCGGCAGCGCCCCAGACGGCGGCGCCTCCGGCGCTTGGCCGGGGTCGCCGGAGGTGGAACCGGCGGTGGGTGGAGATCGGCCATGGAGAGAAAACATATGGGTGAGAGAGAGAGAGAGAGTCTTGGGAGGGAAGTGGAGAGAGAAAATGTGAGATAGAGAGAGAGAGGGATTAGTCTCTCTAATTAGAGAGAGGGTGAGAGAAATAGAGAGAGGGAGAAGGGAAAGGCGGTGGGAGGAAGGCGCTGGAAACTGCCAGAGAAGAGAAGAAGAGAAAGGAAAAGAAAAAGATTAAAGATTAATATTTTAATATTATAATATTGACCCGATATTCGACAAGCTCCGAACGGTGCCCAAAAATTACAGAAAATAGGAAATATTATCCTGAGACTTAAAATGAAGACGGTTTGCAGAAACTCAATCCGGTTTGCAAATTAAAAATCTGGAAGCTGTCGCCGATACCGGGCGACACCGGTTTTGCCGGATTTTCGATAAATTCAGAAAAATCCCCAAAAATACTCAAATGTAGCTCATGTGATTCTAAGACATCTAGTGAAAGCAAATTCTCAAAATCCAACTCCGTTTGTGAAATAAAAATCGTAAAGTCGGTTATCGGCATCGGTCGACACCGACTATGGAGATTTTCCAAAATAATCCAGAAAAATTCCAAAAAATTCTGAAAAATTTAGAATATTAGAAAATAATTTTTAAAACTGAAATCAACTCAATCGGACTACTACAGAGGTCAAATCAATTTTTATACGTCGTATCGCATACGGATACTGTGATACGTACACCGGGGATCAGGGGGTTACAGGTTTTTGCTAATTTTTTCAAAACCGAACCGAACCGATTAGATTTAGTAACCGAACCGAACCGAACCGACTAAGTTCGGTTCGGTTTTTCGGTTTTTTTCGGTTAGACCAATATTTTTCCATCATTTCTTACATTTTTTAATCACTATTATATTATCATCCTTTAATATTCTAATCTCAAATATTCAATATCCAAATTAAAAATAAGAAAAAGACCCTAACCCTAATGTGAATTAAAAATTTCATATTCTAAAACTTTTACGCTATATTTAGGCTTTTATATCAAAACTCACATAATTATTACTAACTTTTAATGGCAAGAATGAAAAAAAAAGAACTATATTAATATAAATATTATTCTTAATTGTGATGGTGTACTTAACATAACTTTTACATATTCAACATAAAAAAGATGGTATTGCTAGAAGTAATTAGATAAGTTTTCACCAGTTTTTATTATGAACTATATGATTCACTAAATTGAATTTGGGTGGGGTGATATATAGGGTAAGAGATTCGGTTCGGTTCGGTCGAGTTCGGTTTTTGAAACACAAACCGAAACCGAACCGAACTAGAGCGGTTCGGTTCGGTTCGGGTTCGGGTTTCAGTTTTGATCGGTTATTTCGGTTATAACTGAACTCTGCTCACCCCTAAAACAGACGGTCACTTATTTGCAAACAGTGGTACGTGTTTTTTTCCTACCAGAAGAAGTTGTGTGTTGGATGTACTTTATTTTTAGTTAAAAGAGTTGCCGTTTGTAGTCAAATTGAATGCCATATCGTCCATTTTTTATATGCAAACTGTAAATTAAAAAGATCGTTTACAGTTAAGCGAAAATTAAAAGCTTAATCTATCTAGCACCGTGATTCCAACATCTAGGGTTTTTTTTTGGTTTGTAGATAACACATCCGTCTTCGTTTTTTATTATTTCATTGACATTTTGTGATTCTATGGCATGTTTATTTTTCGTAATTGGCCCGTAAGTGTTAAAATGCATACCGTGTTTGTTTGGGGCTGTAAGTTATAAAATATACTTGCAGTCTAAACAATTAATTTTGTGATTATGCACTCTCACTTACAGCCCCACTTGTAGCACAACAGTTAATTTTGTGATCATGCAAATTTATCGTTAATTGTAATTAAGTTAATATTTTTTATTAGATTAATCTTTTTAAAATGAGATTTTTTTAATTATTAGATTAAATTTAATTATTAGATTAAAGTATTTTATTAATTATTCTAATAATTTTTATTATTAAAATCTTTGATGAGTAATATTTAATATAAAACTAATAATGTTTTATTATTAAATAAATTTTTTTATGTTTTTAAATCTAATATTTTAGTTATTGAATTTAATAATATTTAATATTAGGTTGCAATATTTAATAATTTTTAATAATTAATATTAGATTACTATTAATATTTAATATTTAGTAAATCTAATATTTTTTGTATTTTAGTATTTTTAGTATTTAATATTTGTAAAATTTTTCTATTTTTATTATTTGTTTTAAATATTTAATATTTTTATATTCATATTTTTTAATATTTACTTGTTTATTATTTTACTATTTTAATATTTAATATGTTTAAATCACCAAACAATTAATTTTGTGGTCAACTTTTCTATTCACGACTTACACATTACCAATCAAATATCATAAAATACAATATATTTTCTCACTTATAATTTCATATTGTCAACTAAACACTATAAAACTTATTTACCTAAAACTAATTTATGACTGTAAAAGAGTTTACCACTTACAACTTACGCTTATTTATAACAGCCAATCAATGTAACTAATATCCTAACATCATACTTCAGATAAATTGTACTCATTCAAATCAATCAAGCTACTCCAAAGTAAAACTGTGTTCTCACCCCACCAATTGAAAAGGTGAATGAGATGGGAGTGACAACCCCTTGGAGCTGCCTCTTTGTCCAGCCCTCTGATTCTCTTAAAAACATCTCACTCCCTTCGAAAATGCAACACCACCCATTCGTTACGCAAATATAGCGACCCCGTTATTATTGTAGGAGAGAGTACACACCAAGTGTTTGCAAGTCTTGAAACTGGGCCGGCAGATGGAAAACGTGCAGCAGGGGAGAATGACTTCATCTCATGTTTCATTGGAATTGGGGGAACAAAAGTGGTGAGCGTTGGAATGCGAGAGTAAATGGTTCCAGGTCTCAAGGATTTTTGTTCAGGTGTGTGATTTCGAGGAGGAGATTGAGAGACAGAAGACTTTGAAGTGACATGTGTTGCGCGTGTCGAGACAACAACTAATTGAGAAACTCTAATTACCAGAGAGAGATGTAACAGAGAAGCAGCCAAAAGATAAGAACAAATGTTAAGAGAGAAAGCCAAAAGTACTATTTAACAATTGCCTACGTCCTCGAGGCAAGGGGGAGAGATTTTATTAATTCAATAATCAATACAGGTTTTCCAGAGGAATACGATTCATGAGACTCTACCCATTTATTTATAGTTAGAGAGTCCTGGAGTTTTAAGAAATCACAATTGGATTCGACTCCTTTTTCAGAAACGAAGTTTGAATCCCAACAGGAGAAGCAGATTCACCTATCGATCGACCGACCCTTCTTTTTGGTCGACCGGTCGGTCGACCGAGGCCAACAAAAAGTTGGCCATGCTAGTCGATCGACCGCTCCGGTGGACCACACTCCTTGCTTCGGTCAATCGAACTGCTCCTTGCATGTTGTGCACGCCGGTCAACTAGATGGTCGACCTAACGGTCGACCGAGCTGCTCCTGTGCACGTTATGCACGCCGATCGGCTAGGCGGTCGGCCGGCCACTGGTTCTGGCCTGCATTTGTATTGCTTTCTTGCTCCTTTTAGATTCTAATCTCTACACTATTTCTTTCAATGAGTTAAAAAAAACTCTTCCATCAAGTTTTTCTCTCCTCTCTCCCTACAATTCTCCACCTCGGTGAAGATTTCTTAAATCTGAGCCGAATTCCAATGAACACTTGGTGAAATCGACACATGATCTCGGCCAAATCGACACACAATCTCGGCTTGAGCGTTCCGGATGAAATCGACACATGAGCTCGGCGAAATTGACACACGATCTCGACTTGGCCGAACGACAACCGGTTCCAAACGAATCACCAGCACACTTACAATTGATTTTAAATGATCATACCGGATCCAAATTGAGTTTGTCTTCCCCTCAGACGACTCTCTCTAAACTTCAATATCAATTGTATAGATTCCAAAATTCAGCTCAGCCATCCAAACGGAATGCACCATATATGCCTTCCCAATACTCCACCGAAGAAAATCAACACCATATGAGCCAACCAATGAACGTGTCTACAACTCAGCAACTAAATGGAACATATTCCAAATGACCTCAAAAAGAACCTAACATGAGCAAACACTGACTTTAACTGATTGGCGCTCCAGTCTAAATGTCTTCAAGATGATCCAATCAAATCTGAGTAGAGCACATCAAATACCAATATCAGCTCAACAAACTGGATGCACGCCCCCCTTTATGCAAGCTCAACTATCTTCTTACCGGAAGATCAAATGTTCATCGAGATCACAATATTTTACCTCTGCATAAAATCCAACTCTCACCTCTACGTGAAGTCCAAATCAGCTTCCACTGACAGTTCTCGAGAACTCAAATACACCAAATAGCTTCATACGGGTTGCATCACCAAATGGTTGTGCTTATACCGCTGCCTGCATACCTTACCCAAGGAATCAAGCCATTCGTAGTTTTTTTTTAAACAAGCTTCATCGAGCTCAAGCAACTAGAACTAAATCTTCAGTAACGACCCAAACTGGCTGAGTCATATGAACCTCCTTAGCAATACCGTCACTGGAGAACAACGGCCTTCAATTTAAGCTTGTTACGCTCACCAACTTGAGATTCATGCTTCTTTACCCACTTTCAGTAGCTGCAAACAATTCGACATTCCTATCAATGTCTTCAACATGTTCAGCATCAAAACTGGCAACATGATCTCCACTCGGTGTCACATCCGGTGAAGTCCTAACTGATACCAAACCAATTGGAGGTGGTGGAGTAGCATCAATCTCCATCCGCTGTGATACATCCTTGATCTTCAATCTCTCCACCTGCTGAGAGACGGTAGACTTCAACAATGAAGTCTCATCAAGTGTGACATGCCTAATTAACACAATCTTCTTGTTTTCAGAGTCCCATGACTTGTAACCTTTCATATTCCTTTTGACGCTCAAAAACACAAACTTCTTTACTCGCGGATTTACCTTACCATCTTTGGCACAAAAGTAGACTGGACTTCCAAATACCTATAACAAATCATAATTTTGAGCAGCTTTCCCTAACCAAACTTTAGTGGAGTTTTACCTCCTATCGCAGTCAATGACAATCCATTTATGAGATGGCTAGCATATACAATCGCCTCATCCCAAAATGATTTGCCAAATCGTGCATTAGACAATAAAAATCGAGCTTCTCCGGCAAGGAACGGTTGATTTTCTTAGCTAACCCATTTATTCCATTTGTGAAGTGAGTACCAATATCAGTATTCTGGCCAAATTATAGGAATTGGTTATTGTATCTTTCAACATAACCAATTTGGAGCTTCTTAATCTTTCTACCAGTCTATTTCTCCATCATATCCTTCCACTTCACTAATATACCTAGGACTTCAAATTTTTGTCTCATGAGATATATCCAACAATGCCTTGTTTTTCATTGATTTGCAAAGGGGAAAACTTACAATAAAAAGGGTTGAGGAGCTAAATTATAAGTATTCTAAAAGATTACAAGTAGATCTCCTCAGAGATTCTGGAGAAGTATGCCGATAGGAGTCTAGTCAGCGCGCGACCACTTTATCCCTTTGACGATGCGAGCGATGAGATTCCCTTCTCGCCTGGTTCGGGGAATCAGAGAACAGAAGGTTGGTAGAACCCTCTTGCTACTTCTCAAAACCGCCTTCAATTAGGAATTCCTTCTCGCCTGGTTCCGGATATTCCTTGAGAAGAAGGTATTAGGGTATCAGCACCCTGATTAGAGAAGTAATTCTCTAAAAGTCTCTGAATTCTTGTGCGCACGGTGCGTCGTGAAGAAGTCTCTGCTTGTGGAGTCCTCTCTCGAGCGTATCGCGTGTGTCCCTCTTCTTCTGGAGGTAGTCCTCTATTTATAGAGAGAACAGGGGTATAATTGTCCCTGAAAAATATGGAAACAGATTGAATCAAATCTGTTTAAATCTGAAAAGTTGCCTTACTGCGAGGCTAGGATCAGCTTCTGCGAAGCTAGAAGTAGTAAGTCGGTTGATCCTCTTGATCTGTTTTGATCCTTTCCATATAATTAGAAGATTTCCCCTGATCCTCTTACTCGTTTTAGAAGAGTCAAGAGATTGTGGCAATCAACTGCCAAATTTGATCTCAGATTTGATCTTGATTAGATTTGATCTCAATCCTGATTAGATTTGATCTCATCTGGAGATTTGATTGGTCAAGGGTTGACCATAGCAGACCAGCAGCGGTGCTGGAGGCAGTATCTGGCGAAGTCAAAGGAAAGCTTCTTCAGCGGAGCTAGATGTCATCTGTTGCGAAGCTATCATATACCCTTTCTGCGCAGTTGCGCGTGGCTTCAGGCGGAGCTAACTCTCTCTGCGGAGTTACGCTTCAGCAGCTCAAGCGAAGCTATGAGTTAATTTCCTGGCGGAGCTGTAAATGGCTTCAATGCGAAGTTGAATGATCTTAGCCTCTCAGGCGAGGCTATCCCTTTGGGCTCATGTAATGCTAAGTGCTAGCATCTTTAGACCTGCTGAGGTCTGTTTAGAAACAATCCGGGTTTACTGTCTGCTTGCTGGATCAGTGGGTCCAAATTGCTTCCCTGTCCCTCGGAGACGGGTGAAAACTGGTCTTCAGCTCGTCTGTCACTTGTCTTTTGTAAATGTCAACAAGTTTAGACATTGTTCGAACCAATAAGAATCTTGTCTTTTTTAAGTGTCAACAAGACCCCCTTCAAAGTTTTCAAAAGTCTGCGATGGTTCAGACTTTGAAATACTTTGAACTGCTTTGATTGGTGGTATGGGGAGTATGAACGTCGCCATGATGGTTGAGTTCAGCTTCACGTTGAATCCTGCTTTGGGATGTAGATTCGCCAAGGAATCATGTCGATTCGCGTCTGGGTAGCTTCGCGGCTAGGTAAGTTCGCTCTGGAACATCTGTTGCTTTCCCAAGGCTAACTGCCGTGGGCCGATTACGAGAAGGATTACTTCTTCTCTCGCACTAATCGAGGGAGATATTCTCCTCTTGTGCATTTCCGAGGGAGGATATTCCCTTTCTTCAAGGCGCCATAAATGCCTTTAATGTGCTCGTGCTTCCACGCTTGAGGTGGCAGTGCTCAGGCCATGGGGCCTATAAATAGGACACTTGAGGTCCTCTGAAGAGAAGTCATCTGCTCTTCTCCTCTTCTCTTGGTTGAGAGAGATACTCAGACCTCTGAAGTAGTGGGAATGTCCACTCTGGTCATTATCCGGCCAAGGACCGGTAAGTTTCGATCATCCAGAGACTTTACCAATAAACCTTAGGGAGTTCATCTCCCTTAGTTTAGCTTTAGCTTTAATCAGCTGCTTCAGGGATTAATTTCCCTTGTTCTCCACTTAACTGATCTGCAGAGAAGGATTTCAGCATAGCTTCCCAGCGAAGCTATCATCTTGACTTGATCAGAGAAAAATCACTGCATGTTAAGTTCGCTACACAGGCAGAACTTGGGACTTAGTTTCTTCAAAGTTGAGCCAGTCTCGCCATATAGGTGGGGCTAAGACTGTGTCCCAGAGGATCAGTCTGGCTTAGCTATATAGGTGAGGCTAGGACTTGACATTTGCTGAGCTAGCCCATCATCACTGTGCAAGCGAGTCTATCCTCTACTTTAACTGAAATCAGATTGCTTCGCCCCCAAGAATTTGACTTAGCGCTTTTGCAGCTTCTCTGGTGTTTAACTGCTAACTTGTTTCAGTTTGCATTGCAGTAAGCTATGTTCGCCAATCTTGTGACTTGATGAAAGAGACCGAAAAGTTGTCTTATGCTTCCCCAGTTGAAACTTTACTTTTAAGCAGGAGGAACAAACTGGGGCAGCTGATGTGTGTCCCAGAGGCTATTGGCAGTCGCTTATCCGAGATGATCCACTTCAAGGCGAGGCTGGTAGTCGCTTATCCGAGATGATCCATTCGGGAAAGCGGACGTCACCTGTAAGGTCGCGGATCTTCCCATTGCCAATTTTCATTAAAGAAGATCCAACCTGCTGGTGGCGATCAGTCCTTTGCCAGTTTTAATCAGAGAAGGTTCGGCTTCCTGGTGGCACAATCTGTTCTGGTGGCACCTTCTATCATTATGTGAAGGATTGTGGCCTTGTGCAGGAGGAAGGCCTTTCGTGTCCAGTTGGTTTGGCTTGAAAGTAGATAGGACCGCTTGTATGCCTCTCGAGCAAATGATTCTATTGTATGAAATACAACCTTGATGTAGTATCAATGTACCTTTCCCTTTCAAATTAATGAAAGTCCATTTTCTGCTCATCTGATTTTTGCTTTGCCTTCATCTTGAACTTGGCTAGCGGAGCTAAACTCCATGCGGGGTTAAAGATAGGAACGAGCTTCCAGCGAAGCTAGCATATCTGCGAGTTCGGCCTATGCCTTCAGCAGAGTTAAGGCAATCCTGTTGGCGAAGTCATTGATGTATTGTGCGAAGTCCGCATTTTAACTCATGGCGAAATTAGCCCTTAGTGGGGCTGAATCAGTGCTTCTCGGGAAGGCGCTTTAGACGCCGTTTCAAATTAATTTGAAACAACAGCTTGTACTTTTTTTCGAGGCGCCGTTTCAGGCGCACATCGGCCTATAAAAGCCCGATCGGGCTGAGAAAGAGCAGATCTCTTCGCTTGAAATTTTCAGAGAACTTCGACTCTTTTTCTCCTTCTTTTCTCCATATTCAAGAGTTCAAGAACTTCCGTAGTTCTTCAATGGCGCCCAAGAGACGAGCGGGGAAAGAAGTGGCAACTTCTGCAGCGGAGGGTCATTCTCCTCCTCCGGTCACGACCAATCGCCGGTAGGGAACTTTCCCTTTCGATTAGAGACTGCCGTCTCTCTTTTAAAGCTGATGTCTGGCTGTCTTTTGATGAATCCAATCCAAAAAAAATGATCAATTATGATCTGATGCTCTTAGGGAATTTGGTTCCCCGAATTTTCTCTTTGATTTCCTGATTGGGGATCCAAGAACTGAAGAGTTCTTCTTTAAGCTTCCAGGTGAAGCTATCCTTTAGGCTATCACATCCTGTTGAATGTGAAAGCACACCTAGAGGGGGGGTGAATAGGTGTAAATGCTAATCTAGGAACTAAATGCGCTAAATGCGGAAGCTTAAAACAATTTTGCAATCACACTTAGTACAGTCAACAAGTGTAGCCGAATTCCCCGTGAAGGGCTCTGGACTAACTCCTCTTGATTCCCCTGGATATGGGTTGAGGTGCTATGTGAAGCTCTTGTTGATTAAGTACAAGTGAGGCACACAAACAACCAAGCATATAAGATGATATATCAATATGAATCAATGCAAGGCACAACACAAGTATGAATGATATGAATGAAAGAAATGATGCTTTGCACAATATAAAAAGAGAGAGGGTTGAGAGACAATGGATCAAACGCAAAGGCCAAGATATGTTTCGAGGTTCGAGCCCCTAGCTCTACATCCCCGCCTACACCACCGTGTAGGATTTCCAATCCACTATCTCCCACCGAGGGAACCTCTACCGAAGAGGATTTGTTACAACAATAGGAGTACCGATTTCCTCTCTCAAAACCGCCTCACAACCGAGGAGTAGGCCCTAGCCAAACAACAACCAACACCTCTACTGAAGAGGGTTTACAAGCCAAACTCCACCTCTCACTAGAGGGAGCAAATCACAAGCCTCAACCTCTACCAAAGAGGGAGCAAACACCAACCCAATACAACAACCTCAACCTCTACCAAAGAGGGAGCAACACAAGAAATCAAGGGTTTACAACAAGTGGTATATCTCAACCACAAACCTCTTTCCTTTTTTCACAAACAAATGATCCTAATAGAATAGGATAGGTGATAGCTCAAGTGTGGAAAACTAAGTGTTTTGATCAAAGAAAACTCTTGGGAAAACACCAAAAATGATATAAAGATTTTTGCTCAAAAACAATTCCCAAAACTTAGTTTCTTTGAAATAAACAAAACACTTAAAAACAAATAGAATGAATCTTTTTGCTCTTGAGAATGGGAGAAAATCAGCTCTAAAAATCTTAGTTAAAACCCCAAGAAATGGGGTATATATAGGCCCATCAGAAAACTAGCCGTTAGGCTGATGTGGCAGCCTGACAGGCTTGGCAGTCGACCGTCCGGTCGACCGCCAACGGTCATATTTATGACCGTTGGGCAAACCCGGTCGACCGGCACGGTCGACCCAAACAAACAGAGAGCAGAGCTCTCAGACCCGGTCGACCCGAGCGGTCGACCGTCCCTGTGTCTGCCAAACGTGCACAGATCTGTGCACGTCGGTCGACCGACCCGGTCGACCGACTTCATCCCAAGTCGAGTAGGTCAGTTGACTAGTCGACTGGTTGAAGCCTGGAACAGAAATCTGGGTCAGAAAAACAGTTTAAAAATATTTTGAAAAATCTTTTAACTCTTCTAAAAATCACCAAAAAATAGTTTTATCATTTTGCATTGATATATAAACATGTGGTAAAAAGTTTAGCTCAAATATCAATCAATGTGAACTATTTTTGTTTCTTAACATTTTTACCAAAAACCAAAACTTGTATTTTATCAAACTTAGATTTTCAATACATGAATAGGAAAGTCAAAATAAGTTTGTCTAGGAAGTAAAAAGCATGTATGTATATCTAGAACATATCTAATATACATAAAAACTATTTAAACTTGTTTTGATTAAACTATTCATGAAAACTAAAAACCAAACATAAAACGTGTGTGTATTGTGCACTTGAGCATATCAACTATACTAAGCTTTACAAATGGATCTAAACACACTAACTAAACTAGGAACCTAAGTCTTCTTGATGACCTTCCATCTTCAAATTGACTTGCTCCCAAACGTGATCCACCGAGTGCAAAGGTATGATCTTTAAGCTTTGGCACCGGAATCACCATGAAAAGCTTCTAAACTCCTTGTTGAAGCTAATCACCGACTAATATCTTGGTTAATGATCTGAAACTTAAACAACACAAGATTATTAGTAAACATAACTACATGAGTTAATCATCATCAAAACTAGGGTGGAAGGCCTTTGAGCCAACAATCTCCCCCTTTTTGATGATGATAAAACTCATGGAATTATATATGCATGGATTAAAGTTAAGCTTCAAAGAAGCTCTCCCTTAACTCATGCATAAAACAAATAAACATAAATATGCATGAATGACAATGCATAAACAAGATGCTCTAGATACCAAATGAAATATTCAAAACAAAACATGTTCTAGAGATCAATTAACATTAAACTATATTAAACTTAATATATGCAAAACATAAATATGCATATATAAAAACTCTCAAATAATTCTCCCCCTTTTTGTCAATCATCAATAAAGGGGTAAAAACCAAAACAATAAAATGAGGGGTAAAAATCTTTCTCCCCCTTTTTGTCAATCAAAACAATAAAACAATGTTCTCCTCCTTTTTGTCTAAAAACAAAAACAAGGTCAATAAGGGGTTACAATCAATTTGGATATCAATTGAAAATATGTCAATGAAGCATCTTGATACCAATTGAAAATAAACAAAGATCAATAAATGTTATATGCTATATACATTCATGAAGAGGAAGACGCTAAGTTAGCTTCCCTACACATATGCATTACATGAAGGAGGGATGTTAAACCCTAATTCACATAACACACATTATGTAATGCATAAGAGGAGATGTGAAGCTCCCCCTACACACGTGTACCACATAAAGAAGAGATGTTAAGCTCTTCAATACAAGATACACTCATCATGAATCTATATGTAGAAGAGATGTTAAGCTCTCCTTGCATATAGTCAGTATAAATCAAAACTTTTTTATAATGTATTTTTTTTAAAAATTTTGAGATACCAATTTAATTTTTTAAATAAACATCTTGATATCAAAAGATAGTATTTTTTTTAAAGCCATATAAACAATTGAAATGACTATTTTCTATCATAAAGTAAGAGAGTGGAAATACAAATACCAATTGAAATATGAAAAACGAATTTTCTCCCCCTTTATGAAATACCAACAAAAACTATGCGTAGGCTTGAAATAAGATACCAATTGAAAACTAAATCAATTGAAATGAAGTTGAAGCTCAAGCTCTAGCATAAACAAATTTGTGCTCAAGATATAGAAATATAATAGCACAAATAAAATAAGTATATGTGTATGAAATAGAATGAGTACCAATCACCAATAGATGATACCAATTGAAAATATACATACACAATAAACAATTATGAGTATACAAAAGGATCAAAATGATACCAAATGAAAGAGTTCAATGATACCAATTGACATAACAATAAATAGCATGTGTATACCTCATAATACAACGAAGAAAACGAACTAGTTAAAATGAAAAATTTTGTTAACTAGTACGAAATCCTTCAAGTAAGGAATAAAACAAAAAAGTTTTTCATAAAACATGAAATCCACAAGATAATCAACACTCTAATTCAATTAGGCATAAATATGACTCATGAAAACAAAACATGAGTAAATATAGAAAGTGAGCGTACAAATAAAGTGTGAATATCATAATCATGAAAATTTTTCATTAAGATCAAATATTCCTTAACATGAAAACATGAAAACATAAAAATCATCTAAACTATTTAATCTTCAAGGCATATGTATGTCTAATACAAACTAAAGTATACATACATATCCAAAACATAAAGAGTCCACAAATTATATATGCATGAAGGCATGTGGCTCAAAAGGATAAACATGTATATCTAATAGTTGGACAAGATAGACATATACATGAAGTTTAAACATAAATACATGAAAACATGAATAACTAAATTTTTATTAAAACAAATTTCATTTCAAGGTATATGTATGAATTATCAAACATGAAGTATACATACATATCCCAAAACACAATTGAGTCCATATATAGATTTGTATGAAAGGCAAATGACTCAAGGGGTATACATGTATATCTTAAAGTTTGGCAATACAAACATATACATGAAGTGAAACACACAATCATAAAACAAATTCAAAAATGAGAATACAAGTTTAAAATGTATGAATCATCAAAACTAGACTATACTAGCACATCTAATGGGTTCAAATAAGCATTCAAGCTCAAACATATATAGATTTATTTGTGGCCCACATATGCACAAGTATAAATCCTAGTCTTAATGAAAACTAATATCTAAACATGTAATCAACACATGAAGCATCAAAAACACAATAAAAATCAACATGATAAACTTAAACATGATCATTATGAAAATCTACATGTTATTAAATATATGATATACGCAATAGCAACCATATAGTGAGAACACAAAAGAATTTATCCATATTAAACATGGGTGTCTCAAAATAACTAAACATGTATATCACTAATCTAATAAGCATGGCATTTTCATAGTAATCAATAAACATCAAAACATGCTATGAAAGATAAACATGGAAAGCATGTAATAAATGGGAGTTTAGGAATTGTTACCAAAACCTAGAAGGCAACTTTCCTTGTCTCCAAAACATGGTGGTCCTCTCCACCAAATCTTCCCTTGAGAGTGATGCATCCAATTGATTTCTATGAAGCTCGGAACGCATCCACTCCAAGGTGTCGCTACTCTCACATCATGTGAGAGCCCACACCTACATCAAAAACTCTAGGGGTGATCTTTGGTACTCATATCTTATTGGGTCCATGGGGGTTAGTACCTTCTCTAACCCAAACAAACTTCTTTGCTAAATTACAATCATGTATACGATCAAAGCAAAATTTAGCAAGGTGGCCCTTACGTCCACAATGTGTACATGTGTACACATGAGCATACATGTGAGGAGTGTGTCCGTGAGAAGCATGTGTATGCCGTATAGGGTGTGCATGAAAAGATGGAACTTGTTTCTTTTGAAACAAAGATTACAAGCGTGTATGCCCAACAACACATTGGCTCAAAGTGGAGCCCAAACAATCTACACTCTTCTTAAGCAAACAAATATCATCATTAATCCTAGAAGAAGAGGTACATGCATTAGGTAGACTAGATGAAGAAGCTACACTAGCATGGCAAACATGAGCATCAATATTATTTTGTAAAACAATATTTTTCTTTAAATAAGCATCCAAGTCTTTAGAAATTGAAGCAATCTTAATTTTCAAAGAATCATTTTCTTTTAAAACAAAATTAACTTTTAAAGACAAGTTTTCATTTTTCTTTAAAATAACATGAAAATCATTTTTAGATTTTAAAAATTCATTTTCTTTTAGTGCAAGGTCTAATTGAGATCTCAATTAATCCCTTTCATTAGTAATCTCCATCTTCTCTTGCAAAACCATATTAAGTCTAGAAAACAAATCTTTATTATCTTTTTCAAAGCCTAGACTTTTTTTTTTCAAAATCTTATATTTTTCTATTAATTTTTCACAAACAATAGATAGTTCTTCATTTAAGGCATAGGCATCATAATCATCACATGAAGAACTAGCATACTCATTACAATCTAAGTGGGTTTCCGAGTGTACCTCAAGGGAGTCATTCCCTTGGACCGTATAGCATTGTTGCGGCTCGAATTCATCTCCACTAGATTCCTCCTCTTGTTGGATTGGCAATTGAAGCTTGGAGGTGGTGGTTGTTGTCAACTTGTTCCACACTGCAAAAGCGGAATCAAGATTAGAAACACGCATAAGATAATCTTTAGGCAATGTGCTTCTAATGGCCTCAAGGGCTTGTGCATTGGCCCCTATATGCTTGCTATCACTAAGGTAGGATTCCTTGGTAATGGCAAGATGAACCTTATAACCTAGGGTTTGTAGGTAAATGGCCATCCTAGTCTTCCAAACAACAATGTTGGAAGGGTCAAAACTAGGTGGGGTCATGAAGTCCATGGTATAAACTATATGTGTGCAAACAAGCAAATGCAAACAATAGATTAGCAAGAAAATAGATCTCACTCCTAGGATGTTAAGCCTAAGTATCAGGAGAACTAGCTCTGATACCAATTGAAAGCACACCTAGAGGGGGGGTGAATAGGTGTAAATGCTAATCTAGGAACTAAATGCGCTAAATGCGAAGCTTAAAATAATTTTGCAATCACACTTAGTACAATCAACAAGTGTAGCCGAATTCCCCGTGAAGGGTTCTGGACTAACTCCTCTTGATTCCCCTGGATATGGGTTGAGGTGCTATGTGAAGCTCTTGTTGATTAAGTACAAGTGAGGCACACAAACAACCAAGCATATAAGATGATATATCAATATGAATCAATGCAAGGCACAACACAAGTATGAATGATATGAATGAAAGAAATGATGCTTTGCACAATATAAAGAGAGAGAGGGTTGAGAGACAATGGATCAAACGCAAAGGCCAAGATATGTTTCGAGGTTCGAGCCCCTAGCTCTACATCCCCGCCTACACCACCGTGTAGGATTTCCAATCCACTATCTCCCACCGAGGGAACCTCTACCGAAGAGGATTTGTTACAACAATAGGAGTACCGAACTCCTCTCTCAAACACCGCCTCACAACCGAGGGGTAGGCCCGTAGCCAAACAACAACCACACCTCTACCGAAGAAGGTTTACAAGCCAAACTCCACCTCTCACTAGATGGAGCAAACCACAAGTCTCAACCTCTACCAAAGAGGGAGCAAACACCAACCCAATACAACAACCTCAACCTCTACCAAAGAGGGAGCAACACAAGAAATCAAGGGTTTACAACAAGTGGTATATCTCAACCACAAACCTCTTTCCTTTTTCCACAAACAAATGATCCTAATAGAATAGGATAGGTGATAGCTCAAGTGTGGAAAACTAAATGTTTTGATCAAAGAAAACTCTTGGGAAAACACCAAAAATGATATAGAGATTTTTGCTCAAAAACAATTCCCAAAACCTAGTTTCTTTGAAATAAACAAAACACTTAAAAACAAATAGAATGAATCTTTTTGCTCTTTAAACACTTTTTAAAACTTATTTTTAAAACCAGATAATGGAAGAAAATCAGCTCTAAAAATCTTAGTTAAACCCCCAAGAAATGGGGTATATATAGGCCCATCAGAAAACTAGCCGTTAGGCTAATGTGGCAGCCTGATAGGCTTGGCGGTCGACCGCCCGGTGGACCGCCAATGGTCATATTTATGACCGTTGGGCAAACCCGGTCGACCGACACGGTCGACCCAAACAAACAGAGAGCAGAACTCTCAGACCCGGTCGACCCGAGCGGTCGACCGTCCCTGTGTCTGCCAAACGTGCACAGATCTGTACACGTCGGTCGACCGACCCGGTCGACCGACTTCATCCCAAATCGACTAGGTCAGTTGACTAGTCGACTGGTTGAAGCCTGGAACAGAAATCTGGGTCAGAAAAACAGTTTAAAAATATTTTGAAAAATCTTTTAACTCTTCTAAAAATCACCAAAAATAGTTTTATCATTTTGCATTGATATATAAACATGTGGTAAAAAGTTTAGCTCAAATATAAATCAATGTGAACTATTTTTGTTTCTTAACATTTTTACCAAAAACCAAAACTTGTATTTTATCAAACTTAGATTTTTCAATACATGAATAGGAAAGTCAAAATAAGTTTGTCTAGAAAGTAAAAAGCATGTATGTATATCTAGAACATATCTAATATACATAAAAACTATTTAAACTTGTTTTGATCAAACTATTCATGAAAACCAAAAACCAAACATAAAACGTGTGTGTATTGTGCACTTGAGCATATCAACTATACTAAGCTTTACAAATGGATCTAAACACACTAACTAAACTAGGATACCTAAGTCTTCTTGATGACCTTCCATCTTCAAGTTGACTTGCTCCCAAACGTGATCCACCGAGTGCAAAGGTATGACCTTTAAGCTTTGGCACCGGAATCACCATGAAAAGCTTCTAAACTCCTTGTTGAAGCTAATCACCGACTAATATCTTGGTTAATGATCTGAAACTTAAACAACACAAGATTATTAGTAAACATAACTACATGAGTTAATCATCATCAAAACTAGGGTGGAAGGCCTTTGGGCCAACAGAATGATAGGGTGCGAAGCTATCGTCTGGAAAGGACCTTAATGCCCTTCTGACGAAGTTAATCCTTAGGGTTGTGCCACCTTCTGCTTAAGCTTTTCGAAGCGAAGCTAACACTTGATCATTTGTTGTGAAGTGCGGACTTGACTGTGAGGCTAAGCTTTGTTGAAGCTATCGCCTTGCTAGCTTCGTTCAAAGGGCGAGGCTATGTCTTGGCGAAACTTGTGCCTTTGTATCCGCTTGGCTGATGAACTAATCATGATTCTTCTTTGCTTCTGCAGTGCACTACACTCCTGGTCCTTCGAACAATCTATTTGGGATGACCAGGGGATTGGACGGTAATATCAGCCTGCAATTTCAAGGGCAGGCTTCTCTGTTTAGTGAGCGGAGCTCTCTCG
The DNA here is from genome assembly GCA_038442645.1 of Agave tequilana. Taxonomy (NCBI): domain Eukaryota; kingdom Viridiplantae; phylum Streptophyta; class Magnoliopsida; order Asparagales; family Asparagaceae; genus Agave; species Agave tequilana. Next base: position 141,243 of record JAVJIF010011646.1, on the reverse strand, counting down.
TTCGAGACACGCTTATTTATGGTGGTGATCAATACACCACAAGGAGTATTTTGACTACGGCTCCCCTTGAAGATATTGACCGTCGAACTTATAGGAAGCCCGACTTCATGTTCGGGGATGCCGCACCAGATCCTGATCACCAACTACTGGCAGGGGAAGGGCAATAGATTTTTCAGTTGGATGGTGAGAAGTTCTACCTTTCATCCTATAAACGATATTTTTCTTTGTCTTCCTTCCAGTGCGTGACGCAGGCTCTGAAGATGTCGTGGGAAGTGAGCCGGAGTACTGACTCTGTCCACATAGGGAAATTGATGCTTCAGTCTCCTGGTTATGCAAGAGCGGGGCCTCCTCGTTGCATAATGGGTCTGCATCCTGGGAACGTGTCACGAGAGATCCCAGTGGGAGAAAATCCTGCAGTGGCGCTGACCTTTGGCAACCAATTCTGCAAAGTTAATGGGAACTACCCAGCCACTGACTTTAGGACTCCAGGCTGGATTCACCCTCCGAAGGCATGGTGGAGGGATTTAACTGTATACATCCTTACTCATTTCGAGGAGGATCTAGAGAGGTTAAACCTCTATGAACCCGTCAGGGCGACTTGCTACGGCATTGAGATGAACGTGGCGTGCTTCTACGCCATTTTTGAATTGTACTGCCCAGCTACAGGGACTTTCTTCACCCCTGTTGGCGAATTGGGTATGGCCTTGCATGAGGTATGGGAAGCTCTGCTCTACCTTTTGGGTCTCTTCCATATGAAGAATACTTCCCGTGCGAGGCAGAATTGGCGCTTCTGGAGAAGCAGGAGCCCGCCTTGTTCGAGACTTACCGGGAGTTAATGTGCCACTTATACATTTGCTCCAGTATGTATGGGGGCAGTAAGGGAACCTCCTGTAGCTTGAAGAGTTGGGGATATTATTTGTTCCCAGATATGGAGAACACTCCTGAAGCGGCTCACTGTGGAGTCACTGTCGAAGACATCTTTGACCGGATGCAAAAGTACTTCCAAGGGGATCTAGTTGTGAAGGAAGACGATGGTCCATATGAAAAGGGTGATGTCCTTCAGAGTTTCCATCATCAGGCTCATCGGCCGATGTCCCGGAAGGCGCTGCTGGCTGGCTTCTTGACAGTCTGGCTGAAGAGGTGCGTGGTGCCGTCTTCGTCGGGTGACGTCATTCATCCGAACGTCCTGTTGCCTGCTGTTTGTCTAGTCCATGGTCATCCTCTGGGTCTTCTTCCGGCCATGGTGTGCTGTATCCAGAGAGGCCTTCGCGCCTTAACAGAGGCTTTTTATAGGCCGCCAACGACGAAGCGTGGGAAGGGGATCATTTTGCCCCGCGACGGGCCTAACCCCAGAGTAAGTCTGCCATATACTTATTTGATGGCGTGGTTCGCCCTGCACTGTCCCTCTTTGATTGAAGCTGGAGAGGACCCTCCCGAAGGTGTTTGGATGGCGCTCCTCCACCGATTCGAAGGATGCTCATGGTAGAAGACTTACATGGCTGAGGCCCGTAAATTGGTGCGCCGCTATAACGTCTATAGTCTCTTCCGCTGTTTTCCCCGTATTCGGGATGCAGGCTATGACGAGGAGTTCAAAGATGCGGGGGAAGGGCAGTCATCCTTGAGCTGGGGAATTTTTGAGTGGCTAGTCAGCATCCGGCCCTCACATCAATTATACCGGAGCGGGGACATCTGCTACTTGGAGCCTTATGTTCCAAGTCGGTTTGCTCGGCAGTTTGGATATGACCAACTGTATGTGGGCAACCCAAATCTCCATCTGGCTTTCATGGGGAGTCTCATTGATGGAGCCCGTGCCTGGCGATTTTTCATTGCGGGCTGTACCGAGGCGCGATTGCGTATGCCGTTGAGGACTCCCAATCTTCTAATGACCTTGTGCTTCTGCCAATGGTATGCAACTTCCAACTCCATACCCCTTGGATTCAATGCTAACAGTTCTGGTGTGAAGTTAATTTCTCAGCGACTAAAGCGGAAGGTCTCTGAGAGAAGGGAAGGTAAGAGGGTTCGCGTCCCAGGCATAGAAGAATTCGTTGCTGTTGATGACAGCGAAGCCTCGGATGCGGAAAGTCCTCGCTTCGAAGCGGAGGCAGGTGCCGAGACTTTTGCAGCCGGTTCTGGCGTGATGGGGACAGCTCCCCCAAGACATGTAGAGGAAGTAGAGGAGAAAGGTTCTGATGCCCTCCTCAAGCGCAAACGGACAGGTAGGTCTCGTAGGAAGCAGTCGGTGAAGAAGCCCGGTCGCCAAGCTCCTACGGTTGTTGTAGAGGGCGAACCTACTGCAGCGTTTCCTCCTGCTGCCCCATTAGTAGTTGAACCATCGGTTGCTGAACCGACTACTGGTGAAGTTGCTCTGGACTTAGGTAAAATCAGCTTCGTCTTTGTAATATATCTTCCATGTGTTCCGGACCGCTTATTATCTGCTTCGTGATGTAGGGGCCGAGGCGGTGACGAGCCCGAGAGCTGGGGCGGTCGGAGAACATGGGGAACATTATGATCCTCTGTCTGCTTATAACGAGGGTGATGAGGTCGGCTATGTTGCCGTCCCAGAGGAATCCGGAGGTGATGTAGCTGACGTTGGTCCTTCGGGCGCTGGGACTTTCAAGGGAAGTCCTGTAGCGTCAAGCTCTTTTGGGTGGTCCACGGAAGATTCGGCAAGCGAAAGCGGGCCGGCCATTCGTATTGACTCCTCAAAGGACTTTCCAATGGAGCCCGTAGACACTGATGCGGCTGCCAAGATGTTTGAGGGGACATCATCCTTTGGTATTAGTTTGGCTTTTTGACTTTTACTATTTGTTGTGTCCTGCCTAAACACAATCTTGTTGCAGGCGTTCTGCCTCAGGGTGCGTCAACTTCAAGGGAACCTGACGATCTTCCCAAGGGGTCAATAGGTGACATGAGCACTTGGCGGATGCTACTGTGTTGGACGCGCTGTATGGTGACCTGCCCCCTTATCGGCCTGAGCCAGCCGAAAGAACGGAGGTTGAAGGGGTGGTAGTCCCGGAGGTGTCCTTACTCCCAACTATATCAACGAGTGAGGCGCCGTCAGTTGTGCCGGGTGCAGAGCTGAGGGTGATTACAAGCCCTACTTCCCCAACCCTGGTGGTTGAGCCTGCGGTTCAGGAGATGGTTACTAGTCCTACCTCAGCGGTGGCTAGTGTACTGGTTTCAATGAAGACTCCGCCGGGATCGCCGATGACCTGTCATGCTGCGGCAGCCAGTGTTCCCACCGTTCCTTCTACAGTAGTATCAACCATGCTGGTGGATTTTTCTGAGGCTGTCCATCTACCAGAAGTGGCCGAGGTTGAAAACGATTTTATAGGTGACATAGTCGATAGCTTTTATAAAGGCTTGAAGCGATCCATCGATCTGGTCTTGAAAGGCTCGACTATGCCATTTTCTACATTAAAGGTGGTCCTTTCTCGTAGTATTGAAAGTATTCGGGACTTTGGGGGGATAACTAGGCCGCTGCATTAGAGCTTCTGGTAGACCAGTTTGAGAGGGACGTAGAGAAATGGCGCCGTCTTAGCCGCTCGGACCTGGAATCTTCGGTTAACGAGCAGCTTGCGCATCTTATCGCTCAAATGCATGAAGCCTGTCTCGCTGCTCAGAAAGCCGCTAAGGCTATTTCTTCGGACTTGAAATCCTTAGAGACAAGGAGGATAGAGCTCGGGGACGCTATCGATGCTTCTAGCAGTGCTCTTCTTGGTGCTGAAGACAGAATTGAGAAGGCCAAGGAAATGATCAGGAAGGAAAATCTTCTCTTATCCAAGGCTGAACCTGTGCGTCTGGAAGAAACTGCGCGGCTTGAGCAGCTTAAGGTTCAGAGTGACGAGCTTTTGCGGTAATAGCTAGCTCAAAGGGCATCCTTGGCTGAAGTTGAATCTCACCTGGCCCAGACGACGAGTTTTAATGAGGCTGAACTAAGGTCGCAGGCGCTTGTGAAGGCTGCCGATGATAGGGAGGTAAGGCTGGCCTCCCTTGAAGTACGGATCAAATCTTATAACGTACGCATATAGCTTGTATATATGTGCCTTCATGTATCTCTTCTTCTTGAACTTAATAAAAATAACTTTGTTTTGACTCCCTTGTCGAACCTCCAACTTGCTTTATCTGCTAAATTGTCGTTTCCAAGTTGTATTGCAGCCACTTGAGAACATAGTTCTTACTGTATTGAATAATGAGACTTGGCTATCTGCCGGTTGAGAGGTCGCAATGACATAACTAGTTGAGAAGCCATCAAGCTTTAAGGTTGGTGATACTTATCTTTTGTAAATGTCAATAAGTATCAGGGTTGAGACTTATCTTTTGTAAGTGTCAACAAGCTCGAAATTGAGACTTGGTTGTCTGCTGGTTCAGAGGTCGTAATGACATAACCGATTGAGACGCCACCAAGCTCAAGGTTGGTGATACTTATCTTTTGTAAATGTCAATAATTATCGAAACTTGTCTTTTGTAAATATCAACAGGGCTCGGGGTTGAGACTTGTCTTTTGTAAATGTCAACAAGCTCGAAATTGAGACTTGGCTGTCTGCTGGTTCAGAGGTCGCAATGACATAACCGATTGAGACGCCACCAAGCTCAAGGTTGGTGATACTTATCTTTTGTAAATGTCAATAAGTATCGAGAACTGTCTTTTGTAAATGTCAACAGGGCTCAAGGTTTGTAATGAAATTTGGGGAAGGGTCTCGTTTTTAAATTTAGAAACGAGAGAATCACTGTCATAGGTTTAATGTTAACGTAACAGCAAAATGTATATGTGGTCTTACCATTCTATGGATGAGAATTGGTAAGTGATTTTGGAGGTCTCGTTTACATGGGGAAAAATAAGGGAATCACTGTCATAGGTTTAATGTTAACGTAACAGCGAAATGTATCTGTGGTCTTACCATTCTATGGACGAGAATTGGTAAGTGATTTTGGAGGTCTCGTTTTCATGGGGAAAACGAGGGAATCACTGTCATAGGTTTAATGTTAACGTAACAGCGAAATGTATCTGTGGTCTTACCATTCTATGGACGAGAATTGGTAAGTGATTTTGGAGAGAGAATCAAATGGGAACAGGTCTCTTAGGATTTTTAGCAAATCCCCAGCTGTCAACGGGTTTGATATGCTTTTACCAACTACCGTTTGAATTGGGCTAGCCATGCTATTCCCCTCAGCATGATGAGTTGTCGAGGACTTATGTTGGGCTTAAAGGCCAACATTTTCCTCTATCCTTAATCGTTAAGGATGTTGGATCATTTGGTTAGCGTATGTGTAACCTTGATTCTCTTTTGGGAGAACCAGCATATGGCCAGGTTCCTTACTGGTGTGTGATCTCGCTTGCAGGAAGAGAAAGTCTCTCTTTGCATGTACCTTGAATATGAAGGTCTTGATCAGAGGTGCAGTGTTAACTTGATCATGAGAAGGATCCTTAATCAAGGATAATACTTCTTTAAGAACTTGCCATTGACCGGCATCATGAGTAAATTGCCATCTAAAGTCATAAGGCGGTATGCTCCGTTTGAATAGACTGTTTCTATTACAAACGGACCTTCCCATTTAGGCTGAAATTTGCCTTTGGTCTTATGCGTCATAATCATCGGTCGTCTGACGGCTAAAACCAAATCTCCTTTCTGGAAGACTCTTTGTTTGACCTTTTTATTGAAGGCTTTTGAGATTCGAGCTTGATATAACTCGATATGCTGCTGAGCTTGTAGCCGCTTCTCATCTAGGGCTTCGAGCTCTTGAAGATGCAACCGATCATTGTCCTCTGATGTGATCTTAGTGGTCAGAGCGGCTCGCAATGATGGCGTTTGGATTTTCAATGGGATGACTGCTTCGCACCCATATACCAAGGAAAAAGACGTATTGCAATCAGTGTTCGAACCGTGATTCGGTATGCCCAAAGACATTCACCAAGCTTTTCGTCCCAATCTCGCTTATTCGAGGAGACGAACTTCTTGAGTAGCTTGATGATCGTTTTATTGAATGCCTCCGCCAAACCATTAGCAGCAGGATTATAGGCAGTTGAAGCCACATTCTGAATTCGGTATTTATCGCAGAACCGATAGAATACTTTGTTGGCCCAAAGGCCCTTCACCCTAGTTTTGATGATGATCAACTCATGTAGTTATAGTTACTAATGATCTTGTGTTTAATTAGTGACAGATTCATGATCAAGATCTTAGTAGGTGCATAGCTCAACAAAGGATTAAAGAACAAGATTTGGAGCTTGCATGTTGTGATCCAAGGAGTTTTGGATCAAGCTTGGACCAAGTCAAGAAGATGAGAAGCCTTCAAGTGAAGACTTCAAGAAGTTGAAGACTTGTGTCTAGGTATAGAATTTGTATTTTTGTTTTAGTAAAAACGTAAAGGATAGATAGTTGGTGGATTGCTCAAGTCTATATCACACACACACTCTTGATTAGAACTCTTGTTTTAAAGTGCTTTCATAAAAGATTTTGTTTAGAAAAGAATTTTTACTTAGAACAAAGATTTTCTTGAGAGACAAATATTTATCTTGGATTTTGGTATTTCAAGTTTGCATATCTTATAACCAAAACCATACTTAGTGCTTATTGTCAAAAACATAGATATTTCTTATTGATTGTGTAGTGGATCATATCCATACACACTATGCTTTTAAATGGACTCAAATATCTTGTTTTTGTATTTGATAAAGGTTTGGAAAAACATTTCATGGAAAATTAGGTTTTTATCAAAAGAATTTTTTACCTTGATAGTAGTATGACACATGCTCATACTCTATGATTTTTCAAGACCAAAACATTTTATCCAAGACCCAAAACCTAAATCCAAATTGTCCAGGTCCTGGAAGTTCTGATTTTTCAGAATTTCTCAGTGACCGGTCGACCGGCAGTCGACCGGCACTCGACCGACATGCACAGTTTTGTGCATGTGCGTATCAGTCGACCGGGACTCGACCGGGACTCGACCGACCCAAACCTGTTGCTCTCTGGAAATTGCCAGTCGACCGAACCGGTCGACCGACAGTTCATTCCAGAAGATCGGTCGACTCACCAGTCGACCGGTGGCTGCAACGGTCAGAAAAATGACCGTTGGCCGGTCGACCGGCGGTCGACCGCCAGCTCTGACAGAACCCCAACGGCTCTATTTTCTGGCAGCCTATAAATTGGGATTTTGTCATCTGTTTTGAGGTGAACATTTAGGAGACTTCTTGAGCTGTTTTTCAGACACTTTTAGAGGAGTTTCTCTACAAGATTTTAGTGCAAATACTTCCAATCAAAAGGAAGAGTTTTTATCAAGAGAGTGTTTAAGTGATTTCTTGTGTTTTCCAACAAAGCTTTCTTTCCTTCATTTTCTCACCACACACTTGAGCTTTCCATTGCTAGATATTCTTATAGGTGTGTTGTAGTGAGAGTACTCTTTAGGTGATCAAGAGTTGTGATCATCAAAGAGATCTTTTCTTGTAATTTTGAGGAAACGGGCAAGTGTGCTCGTTGTGGTTGAGTTCGGGTGCGAACTTGTGGTGCGAGGTGCGTCCTCGTCAAGCCGGTGGGCTTGTGGTGTGTAAGGGACTTTGGGAGTCCGAGGGTTTGTAGGTGTACGGCACCGAGGAGAGATCCGGTGGGATCTTACATAGTGGAAATCCTTCGTGTGTCGAAGGCGGGATGTAGAGCAAGTGTGCTCGAACCTCGAAACAAACCCTTTGTGTTTGCGATTGCTTACTCTTCCCTCTCTCTCTCTCTTTGTCTCTTTTATATCTTGCATTTACTTTCATTGTGTTCATCTTATATATGCATGATATATACCCTTGTGCTTAATTGATATATAATTGCGTGGGATTGTTGTTAACACTAGTATTCAACCAAGAGAGCCAACGCGGCACCTCAACCCATTCAAGGGGAATCTAGAGGAGCTTGTCCAGAGCCTCGCAAGGGGAATTCGGCAACACTCTTGTGTTATACATAAGTGTTTAAATTAAAAGAAGTTTTATTTGGTCATCTTAGTTTTAATTCCGCATTATTTGTTCATAAGTGACCATTAGATTAGCCATCACCTATTCACCCCCCCTCTAGGTGATCTTACAATTGGTATCAGAGCTAGTGCTCTTGATAAGGGTCTAACAACCTAAGAGTTAAAGATCCTACATTTGGGCTAATCACAATATTTGTTGTACACACACACCTCACCATGGACTTTATGTCACCACCCACCTTTGATATTCTTAACATCCACATTTGGAAAGTTAAGATGTCATTATTCCTCAAAGCCCTAGGTTATAATGTATATCTTGCCACTACTAATAATGCTTATTGTATAGATGGTAAGAATCTTGAGGCTAATACAAAAGCCCTACATGCTTTAAAGAGCACCCTAAATGATGATTATTTATGTAGGGTTGCTAATATTGATATGGCTTTTGTAGTATGGAACACCCTCATCTCCCTTGGCGAAAATGAACAATACTATGCGGGGAGCGATTCGGATGTTGGAAGCGACACCTCCAACAAGTGCTACATGGTCCAAGGGGATGACCCCCTTGAGGTAAATACCGAATCCGATGATGAGGATGCTAGTATGTCATATGATGAGCTAAATTCTTTATGCCAATTATTGCTTGAAAGATATGACATAATTAAGAAAGAAAATAAAATTTTGAAAAAGGACATTGCTTGCATGCATAATGAACATGATTCATGTAGAGATAACATTGCATGTTTAGAAAAAGATAACAAGATTTTGAAAAAGGAATTTGATTGCATACTTAATGAAAATGATTCACTTAGAAATAAAGTCGCATGCTTAGAAAAAGAAAAAGAAGATTTGAAAAATGAGAATGTTTTCTTATTTTCAAAATTGAATGATCTTTGTGAAGGGAACACTATTTTGAAGGATAATATTGCTATGGTTGAAAAACAAAAAGAAAGTATTTTGGAAGAAAATAAATCTTTAAAAAGAAAATTTGTTGAAAAAGAAAAGGATAATGTTTTTCAAAAGAAAAAGAAAAATGATTCTTCATCTCATCATGCTTTTCATGCTAACACTAATGAGATTAAGAATTTGAAAAATAAAATGAATAATTTGAGTTCAACTTTGAACTCTTGTGCATTTAAACATACTAGATTGGAGTCCATGTTTCCCAAGAAACAAACTCCACATGCTCATGCACATACACATCATGCTCATGCTTATGATGCACAACACGATCACAATCACACTCATAAGCATCATGCTAAGGTGTACATTTGTACACATTGCGGCCGCAAAGGCCATCTAGCAAGATATTGTTTTGATAAGAAACCATATTTATATTTTGCTAAATATAATAGATTTTGGGTTCCTTATAACAATGCTAACCCCAAAGGACCCAAGAAAATATGGGTACCAAAACCCCCACCTTTTGATTTTGATGTAGGTGAGGGCTCTCACAAAACGTGAGAGGATTGGTGCCTTGGTAGCGAATGCAATGGATATGATGGACACTCTTGTAGATGCATTGCTATCAAGGGAATTATGGTGGAAAAGATCACCATGCTTGGAGCTTTGAAGTTGGTAACAATTTCTTAACTCCTATTTTTATATACATGCTTTTACTTATTTCATATTCATAGCATGTTCATGATTTTGTTTTAAGATTTTGTGTGCTTTATGTGGTAGTTACATGCTTAGATGTAGATTTGTCAAACTTGTATGTATACATATACAAATAGTGAATTACAATTGACTCTTAAATAATTTGAACTTCATGCTCACTTGTATCCACTTTATGCATATGTATAATCTAGTTTTGATAATTCTCATATATACATGTTTTGCCAATTTTTGTGATTTACTTCATGTATATGCATGCTTAATTCAAATCTAATAAATATACATGTATACCCGTGAGTCTCTTGCCTTCATGCAAACATTTAATAGACTTTTTTATTTTTGGGATATGTATGCATATTGTTAGATTTGTATAAACCATACATATACCATGAAAATGTTGATTTTAGTGAAAAATGATTTTTCATGATTTGTTGTTAAAAATTTGACTTGTGATCGTTTTGGGCTTCAATGACTATTTTCATGTAGACACTATTTACATAACCTTTGAACACTCTATCTTTAAGAAAATATATAATTTGGAGCTTTATGGAATATGAGTGCTTGAACTTTTATGTATTTAGTAGTATTCATGAAATACATATGATCTTATATTTTTTTAGGATCTTTAACTAGTTTGTCAAAAATCCATTTAAACTAGTTATCTATTCTTCAAGTATTGCACATGATTCTATTTTTATGGATAACTTCTTTTGTGATTTCAAAATTTTTGATGCTACATTGTATTGAATATTAGTTTAGATGTTAGTATTTGTCAACACTTAGATTTATACTTGTACACCTTATGGACCACAAATAAATCTATATATGATTGGGTTGAATGCTTATTTGTGCCTATTAGATGTACTAGTATAGCCTTGTGTTGATGATCATTACATTCTTAAACTTGTATTCCCAATTGGATTTATGTTTTGATCATGTGATTTCATTTCATGTATAAGTTTTCTTTGCCAAAACATTAAAATATACATGGATAACCCTTGAGTCATTTGCTTTTCATGCAAATCTATTTATGAGGACTCAATTGTATTTTGGGGATATGTATGTATACTTAATGTCTTGTCAAAACATACATATGCTATGAAATATAATTTTGATGATTTTCATATATTAAAATTTGTAATGATTTTCGTATTTTCAAAATTTATGATTTTAAGGAATATTGAGTTTTATTGCAACTTTCATGATACCATGTTTCACATAACACTATCACACTCACTTCTTTTTGATATGGACTTTATGGATAGAGTGCTTTTTAGTGCCTTGTGTTTCATTGATCTTTCATGTAAAACTTTTTAACTTATTCCTTGATGGAAGGATCTCGTACTAGTTCTTAAAACAAGTTCATTTAACTAGTTCGAATTCTTCATATGGTAGATTATATGATGTATACACTTATGCTTACTTTTCAATTGGTATCATTGGATATTTTCAATTGGTATCAATTTGACTCTTGTTGTATATACTCATATTTTGTTCTTTCATATATGTATGTATCTACTTCAATTGATATACTCTTCTCATACATATATATGATTTGTACTTGTGCTTTAGCTAAAATTGACTCTTATATTTTTAAGCACAAAGTTGTTAATGCTAAGCTTACTTCAAATCTTATTTATCTTCAAGCTTATGCATTGTATTTCATAATTGGTATCAAAATTCAAAATTTGGTTGTTCTACATTTGGTACCTTAAAAGAAAATATTGTATTTTAAGATATTTCAAAATTTTGTTTTCATAAGAAAAATTCAAAATTTTTGATTGTCTATATGCAAGGAGAGCTTAACATCTCTCTTACATATAGATTCATGTTGAGTATATTATAAATTGAGGAGATTGACAACTCTTCTTTATATGATATTCGTGTGTAGGGGGAGCTTCACATCTCCTCTTATGCATGACATATTATACGTTATGTGAATTAGGGCTTGTCATCCCTCTTTCATGTAATGTATATGTGTCGGGAAGCTAACTTAACGTCTTCCTCCTCATGAATTTATATCGCATATAAATTTTATTGATTAATTTGTATTTACCCTCCTTGATTTCCTTAAAGGGGGAGAAAAATTTGTTTGATGTATTTTTCTTTGAACCCTTTGTTGATGATTGACAAAAAGGGGGAGAAGAATTTGTGATTTTATATGCATGATTTCATGATTTCCTTACTTAAGGGGGAGAAGTATTTGGTTCCTTGCTTAAGGGGGAGTAAGATTTGTATTTATGCATATATGTTATTTTGCAATTAGGAGCAAAAGATTTGATTTATGATTTGATTTATATGATTGCATCTCCTACATTGCATACATGTCATGTGCTTTTATTGACATATCTTTTATTTATTTGGTATGCATGAGTTAAGGGGGAGCTTCTTTGAAGCTTTACTTTAATCCATGCATATATAACTCCATGAGTTTTGTCATCATCAAAAAGGGGGAGATTGTTGGCCCAAAGGCCCTTCACCCTAGTTTTGATGATGATCAACTCATGTAGTTATAGTTACTAATGATCTTGTGTTTAATTAGTGACAGATTCATGATCAAGATCTTAGTAGGTGCATAGCTCAACAAAGGATTAAAGAACAAGATTTGGAGCTTGCATGTTGTGATCCAAGGAGTTTTTGGATCAAGCTTGGACCAAGTCAAGAAGATGAGAAGCCTTCAAGTGAAGACTTCAAGAAGTTGAAGACTTGTGTCTAGGTATAGAATTTGTATTTTTGTTTTAGTAAAAACGTAAAGGATAGATAGTTGGTGGATTGCTCAAGTCTATATCACACACACACTCTTGATTAGAACTCTTGTTTTAAAGTGCTTTCATAAAAGATTTTGTTTAGAAAAGAATTTTTACTTAGAACAAAGATTTTCTTTGAGACAAAATATTTATCTTGGATTTTGGTATTTCAAGTTTGCATATCTTATAACCAAAACCATACTTAGTGCTTATTGTCAAAAACATAGATATTTCTTATTGATTGTGTAGTGGATCATATCCATACACACTATGCTTTTAAATGGACTCAATATCTTGTTTTTGTATTTGATAAAGGTTTGGAAAAACATTTCATGGAAAATTAGGTTTTTATCAAAAGAATTTTTTACCTTGATAGTAGTATGACACATGCTCATACTCTATGATTTTTCAAGACCAAAACATTTTATCCAAGACCCAAACCTAAATCCAAATTGTCCAGGTCCTGGAAGTTCTGATTTTTCAGAATTTCTCAGTGACCGGTCGACCGGCAGTCGACCGGCACTCGACCGACATGCACAGTTTTGTGCATGTGCGTATCAGTCGACCGGGACTCGACCGGGACTCGACCGACCCAAACCTGTTGCTCTCTGGAAATTGCCAGTCGACCGAACCGGTCGACCGACAGTTCATTCCAGAAGATCGGTCGACTCACCAGTCGACCGGTGGCTGCAACGGTCAGAAAAATGACCGTTGGCCGGTCGACCGGCGGTCGACCGCCAGCTCTGACAGAACCCCAACGGCTCTATTTTCTGGCAGCCTATAAATTGGGATTTTGTCATCTGTTTTGAGGTGAACATTTAGGAGACTTCTTGAGCTGTTTTTCAGACACTTTTAGAGGAGTTTCTCTACAAGATTTTAGTGCAAATACTTCCAATCAAAAGGAAGAGTTTTTATCAAGAGAGTGTTTAAGTGATTTCTTGTGTTTTCCAACAAAGCTTTCTTTCCTTCATTTTCTCACCACACACTTGAGCTTTCCATTGCTAGATATTCTTATAGGTGTGTTGTAGTGAGAGTACTCTTTAGGTGATCAAGAGTTGTGATCATCAAAGAGATCTTTTCTTGTAATTTTGAGGAAACGGGCAAGTGTGCTCGTTGTGGTTGAGTTCGGGTGCGAACTTGTGGTGCGAGGTGCGTCCTCGTCAAGCCGGTGGGCTTGTGGTGTGTAAGGGACTTTGGGAGTCCGAGGGTTTGTAGGTGTACGGCACCGAGGAGAGATCCGGTGGGATCTTACATAGTGGAAATCCTTCGTGTGTCGAAGGCGGGGATGTAGAGCAAGTGTGCTCGAACCTCGAAACAAACCCTTTGTGTTTGCGATTGCTTACTCTTCCCTCTCTCTCTCTTTGTCTCTTTTATATCTTGCATTTACTTTCATTGTGTTCATCTTATATATGCATGATATATACCCTTGTGCTTAATTGATATATAATTGCGTGGGATTGTTGTTAACACTAGTCTTCAACCAAGAGAGCCAACGCGGCACCTCAACCCATTCAAGGGGAATCTAGAGGAGCTTGTCCAGAGCCTCGCAAGGGGAATTCGGCAACACTCTTGTGTTATACATAAGTGTTTAAATTAAAAGAAGTTTTATTTGGTCATCTTAGTTTTAATTCCGCATTATTTGTTCATAAGTGACCATTAGATTAGCCATCACCTATTCACCCCCCTCTAGGTGATCTTACATACTTGGCTTATGAATTGGGGACCATTATCATGGATGATTCGCCTAGGGACACCAAACTGATGGATGACATGGTGTTTGATGAAATTAACCACGTTAGAAGTTTTGACCTCAACCAGTGGTATAGCTTCCGCCCACTTTGAAAAGTAGTCGGTTATTGTCAGGATAAACCGGTGTCCTTTTGTCGAGGAGGGGCTGATTGGCCCTACGACATCGATTCCCCATGCTTCGAATGGCCACGAAGCAACAGTTGGGTGGAGAAACTCCGGAGGCTGGTGTATGAAGTCTGCATGAATCTGGCATGCTTTACACCTTCGTGCATATTGGATGGCATCGGCTATCATGGTTGGCCAATAGTATCCAAGCCTATGCAACCTGTCTTTAAGTTTTGGATCTGGCTGATGAGCTCCGCAAATGCCATCGTGTGCTTCTTTAAGCAGTTCCTGTGCCTCTGAATTGGAAAGGCAACGGAGGAGGATACCGTCATATGAACGACGATAAAGTGTCTTCAGGGTTGGATCGCAGTAAAAACGGAGAGACCTTCGTCTGATAGATGCCGCTTCTTTAGGATCGTCTGGTAGCAGACCATGTAGAGCGTAGTCGATGAGAGGAAATCGCCAATCTCTCGGCTCAAGATCCGTTGAGACATTATAAACTTCTCGGGTTCTTAACATATGCTTAGAGCATACAAGGTGTCGAGTCGCCACCGTGAGGTGATACTCGGTGTCGGCTGGCAAGGCTAGTGTTGTTGCTAATGCAGCAAGAGCGTCTGCCTTGGTATTTTGAGATCGAGACACGTGCCCGATATAGAAGCCTTCAAAAAGATTAGCCAATTCGATGACCGTGTGGTAATAAGGCACCAAATCCTCGTGGCGAACTTCATATTCGCCTTTAACCTGATTGATAATCAGCTTTGAATCACCGTAAGCTTCAAGGTAGCGTACCCCATTCCATGGGCGAGTTGAAGACCAATGAGCAGAGCATTATATTCTGCTACATTGTTGGAGCGTGACTCTGTCAGGGAGAATGCTCTGGGAAGGACATGATTCTGTGGGGAGATGAACACAACCCCCACTCTGGCAATAATCTTGCCTTTGGGGCCCATTCGCGATGCTCCATCGAAGAACATCTGCCATACTTCCTCCTCTGAGGTTACATTGGAGTTGAAGACTTCATCTGAATATCCTCGTGAAGTTTTGAATGTTCCGGAACTGGATGAGCAGCCAAGAACTCTGCAAGGGCCTGGCCTTTAACCGCCTTCTGTGGGGGTAAAGATCATGTCGTATTGAGACAAAAGAAGCGCCATTTAGCTAATCTTGAGTTCAATGATCCTAGTTTCGTCGCAAAGGATTTACTCTGGAGATGACATGTACGGTTTGGCCGACCGAATAATGTCGTGTCTTCTGAACAGTGAAGACAAGAGCTAAACACTCTTTCTCGATAGGATTGTAGCGAGATTCTGCTCCTATCAGAGTCGCTGAGAGAGATTGTCATCTTCTGGCAGGATGGAGATGACATTGCAAGTTTTGCCCTTCAATTTGGACTTCTTTGAATCCCATTGTTCGTCTTGGACAAGGTCTGGGTGTATCCACATGATTTCCCCTGTCTCCAGTGTCAAGGGAACAAGACCCATATTATCCTGAGTTTTAGCCGCAGGATGCTTGACTTCCAGCCGTGGTGCAGGGACTGGATAAGTCCCGTCAGGGACTGTGACCTTTGGGGTTTTGCCGAACTCGAGGGTCACCATATTGGCAGTGACTTTCTTCTGCTCTGACTTTAGTGTCAGGACTCCAACGTCGATCAAGGCTTGGATTCTGTCCTTGAGGACATAGCACTTGTCGGTAGGATGGTGAATCATCCTGTGATAGAGACAGTATTTGGGGTCATTTGTGCGTCCTATCTTATTGGGACGCTGAGCATCTGGCAGCTTCATTTTATTCCCTTTGTGGAGCAAATGGAATATCGTGACCACCTGATCGTCTCTGAAGGAGTACTGTTTTGGAGGGAACTTAGACTCCTGATTATTGAAGCCGCTCTTCTTGGCCTTCGACTGCATGTCCCTGGACAATTCTACGGACATAGTCTCTTTCCCTTTGGCTTGAGAAGATTGCGGTACGTCGCTACGTCCTTTATTGCTCATACCCCATTTTCCTTTAGGGTAGATGGTTCAAACTTTTTAGCCGACTTTTTGGCTATCTCAGCTTTTCGACCAATTCTTTCCAAGTGTAGGCCTTGACAACCCCCATGCGAACTTCTACTTGGTCCAGGAAGTTGTGCCTACATGTCTGTAAGAGCATGGGTAGTGGCATCCCTGCTGGGCACATCGAGGATAAGTTTCTGACCCGTTCAATGTAGTCACGGACAGATTCGCCCTTCTTCTGTATGGTGGAGAGGAGCTTGTCCATGGTCACTTCGGTATCATCCTCATAGAAACGAGAGAGAAATCGGGTTTCCAGGTCGATCCAGGAATTGATAGAGCCCGGAGGGAGACTTCGGAACCAGTCAAATGCCACCCCTTTAAGGTGCCAATGAACAGCCTAGCCATGATGGCGTCGTTGCTTATAACATTACCAGTCTGAGACCGGAAGTAGTAGATGTGCTGATTTGGTGAACTCTTACCATCATACGTATGCAACGTTGGTGGTTGAACTTCGGTAGATATGGCACCGAATCCCACTCCAATGGGTAAGGACGGACTACCCCTACTTTCTTTTATTCATCCCTCTGAGCTAGGGACGCAATTTGAGCTTGAAGACCTTTAAGGACTTCAGCGTCTAAAGAAGAACCCTCCTTGGATTTCTCGATCTTTGGCTAACATTGCTAAAATGTTCCTCCTCGTCGTGATTGCTCCCGGCATCATTGTTATTTTGATTGCTGAGGAGTTGAGCAAGCATCTGTTGAATATTGTCCAGAGCTTCTTGCTGGGTCTTGAAAGTTTGCTCCTGAGCTTCCAAACGTCGACGAAGGTCGTCGTTAACATTATCAGCCATGTTGACTAACGCTCTGTCTGTTCGCACTGAGCTAACTGTCGCTGAAGAGGCGTACCCACTGTCTTCATCTTCTTCATCTGATGGTGGAGTGCTCTCCTGGGCTCCGGCGAGGCTAGGGCCGTTGAGGAAGAAGGCTGTTCATAACTGTAGGGTATCGCCACCCTAGATCGGGTGTTTCGGAAAACACCCTCTTCATGCACCAAGACTTCGCCTAAGCCTGGGCTGTAATCTGGATCTGGGGAGCTGTAGGGGGTGTCGTCAGATGCTTGTCTTCCTCCGCGCAGCTCTCGTCCCCTTCCAGTCATATTGACGGATGCAGAGGGTGGATCTCGCGAGACGCTCCTTTTATGATGTTTCACCGGGGCCTGTACCGATAGTCGATCAAAAACTGATCGTCGTCCTGGAGGGGTGCGGAGATTGGTCTCAGCCGGCAGTGGACTGAGTAGACTATCACCAGCTGACATCCCACTTGTTGACAACAGGAGGAAGAGATTTGTTTATTTGTCAAACAATCCAGCGCAGAGGCTCTTTTGGATCGCGCATAGGACGATGTCCTGCTCCTTTTACCCCCGCAGAAGGGATTAGCACGGAATAGTGCTTCAGTTCTAACTTCGTCACAAAGCGCGAGCTTAGCGCTTGACGAACCGGAGAGCGGAGCACGCTGTAGTGCTTTGCCCGCTATGCTGCTGCATAGGCGATTAGCCTTGGATAGTACTTTGGCTCTAGCTTCGTGGCCATGAACCCTGCGCGTACGCCGTGGTACAGTAGCTTCGCTCATGAGAACGAGGCCGGCGCAAGGCGTTGCTGCAATCGAATTGGGCGACGGTATGATTGCCGTTGTGACTTCGCGGCTGGCAGCATTGTTTGAGCAGATAGGCATCTTGCCTTTTTCTTCGCGAGAGAGACGCGGTTTTGGCGTGACTACGCCTGAGGCTTTGCCCAGAGACTTCTGTTTAGGCCTCCACATCTGCTTTGGCAGAGGATACTTAGGTTCGTATGGAACCTGATCAGCGACACGCAAGGCTAAAGGGTGTTGGCAGAATTCTGCTTCTGATTTCTGTTCTGAAACCTTGGTCATGGAGACCTTCCTATGCTTCCGCGCTCGAAGCATTAGGCTACCCCCAGAGAGGACTTCTTCAAATCTTCCTTAATTGAACTGAACCACCAAGTTCTCGAAAGTGCATGACCTGGGCTGCGGGCGTGCTTCGTTGTTGCGCCAGAGAACTGCAGTAGGTTCGCAGGGAGCCTTTTCTGTCTCCGCAGAGACTTTCTTTGAAGATTTAGCCAGAGAGGCTCCGGCTGCACCGGCTTTTCTGATTTCAGAGTTAGACCCGAAGGTCTGTTCGCCGCATTGCGACACTTGATTCTCAGCAGTGGAGAATACGTTCCCCAGCGGAGTCGCCTCCTTGTTTTCCATTGATTTGCAAAGGGGAAAACTTACAATAAAAAGGGTTGAGGAGCTAAATTACAAGTATTCTAAAAGATTACAAGTAGATCTCCTCAGAGATTCTGGAGAAGTGTGCCGATAGTAGTCTGGTCAGCGCGCGATCACTTTATCCCTTTGATGATGCGAGCGATGAGATTCCCTTCTCGCCTGGTTCGGGGAATTAGAGAACAAAAGGTTGGTAGAACCCTCTTGCTACTTCTCAAAATCGCCTTCAATTAGGAATTCCTTCTCGCCTGGTTTCGGAGATTCCTTGAGAAGAAGGTATTAGGGTATCAGCACCCTGATTAGAGAAGTAATTCTCTAAAAGTCTCTGAATTCTTGTGCGCACGGTGCGTCGTGAAGAAGTCTCTGCTTGTGGAGTCCTCTCTCAAGCGTATCGCGTGTGTCCCTCTTCTTCTGGAGGTGGTCCTTTATTTATAGAGAGAACAGGGGTATAATTGTTCCTTGAAAATATGGAAACAGATTGAATCAAATCTATTTAAATCTGGAAAGTAACCTTGCTGCGAGGCTAGGTCAGCTTCTGCGAAGCTGGAAGTAGCAGGTCGGTTGATCCTCTTGATCTGTTTTGATCCTTTCCATATAATTAGAAGATTTCCCCTGATCCTCTTACTCGTTTTAGAAGAGTCAAGAGATTGTGGCAATCAACTGCTAAATTTGATCTCAGATTTGATCTTGATTAGATTTGATCTCAATCTTGATTAGATTTGATCTCATCTGGAGATTTTATTGGTCAAGGGTTGACCATAGCAGACCAGCAGCGGCGCTGCCCGCAGCGGTGCTGGAGGCAGTATCTGGCGAAGTCAAAAGAAAGCTTCTTCAGCGGAGCTAGATGTCATCTGTTGCGAAGCTATCATATACCCTTTCTGTGCAGTTGCGCGTGGCTTCAGGCGGAGCTAACTCTCTCTGCGGAGTTACGCTTCAGCAATTCAAGCGAAGCTATGAGTTAATTTCCTGGCGGAGCTGTAAATGGCTTCAATACGAAGTTGAATGATCTTAGCCTCTCAGGCGAGGCTATCCCTTTGGGCTCATGTAATGCTAGGTGCTAGCATCTTTAGACCTGCTGAGGTCTGTTTAGAAACAATCCGGATTCACTGTCTGCTTGCTGGATCAGTGGAGTCCAAGTTGCTTCCCTGTCCCTCAGAGACGGGTGAAAACTGGTCTTCAGCTCGTCTGTCACTTGTCTTTTGTAAATGTCAACAAGTTTAGACATTGTTCGGACAAATCAGAATCTTGTCTTTTTTAAGTGTCAACATGCCTAGATATATTATCAATACAAGAGGCAAAGTACCAATGATCTCCAAGTGATGCAGTCATGATAGGTCCCCAAATACTTACGTGAACACAATCAAGAAGATCTTCCGAGCGTAGAGTAGTGGTGCCGAATTTCACCTTCGTCTTTTTGTCCAGAACGCCATGTCCACCCAATTCCATGTTACAGGTAGATGCACCTTCTAATGATCTCTTCTTTGTTGGAGCTTGCAAAGACTTTTCACCTGTATATTCGAGCCTCATATGCCAAACCTGTGTGCAATCACCATCTGAAGAAATAGAAATCGTCACACTCCCTGTAACTGTACTATACATCAAGTAGAATAGGTTATTACATCAGATGCCTTTCATCACCACAATTGAGCCTCTAGTTATCTTGAAAACACCATATCTAACAGATACTACATGACCCAATTCTTTCAAAGCAACAACAGTGATAAGATTCTTTTTCACTTAAGGTACATACCTCACTTCCTTCAGTTCCCATGCCATCCCATCAAACATCCTGATCTGAACTGTATCTATTCCTTCCATGTTACATGGGTGATCATCACCCATATAACAGAACATCCATGTAGCTTCTCAAATTTAAAAAATCAATTCCTGTTTGGGCATATATGATAGGTAGCTCCAGTATCTAACATTCACTCAGAGTCTTCTGAGTAGCCAACAATAGGAGTAGTAACAGAGAAAGAGAAAACCGATGAGTCTGAGTCCGATCGATCTGCATGTAAAGTACTGGTGTGAGTACTGACCACGTGCGAGATTTGCCTCGGTCTTTGATTCTTTCTTCTTACTCTTATCCTTGATCCTTGTACAATCAACCTTCCAGTGTCATATCTCTTTGCAGAAGGTACACTGATTCTTCTTCAGATCTCTGAACCCTGGTCTGGACTTCGATCTCTGACTCTCGTCTTTGCCCTTCTGATTGAAACTTCTACCTCTTACCATCAATGCCTCTGCTGATGTACCATTGAAAGAAGATTGCTTGTTCTTTCTCCTCACTTTATAATTTACAAGAGCAGCCGACACATCACTATAGTTAAGTATTCGTTTACCATTGATCAAAGTTAGGATAAAGGTCTCATAATCTTCTTCAGAAAGAGAATTCAGTAGAATCAACGCCTTATCTTCTTCTTTGATCTTCATATTCACGTTAAGTAAGTCTGTAAGAAGTATAGTGTAGTTATTCATGTGTTCATGAATGGAGATTTCACTCTTCAACTGGAATCCATAAAGCCTACTCTTCAATTGTAAACGTGACTCTATGCTTTTTGTCAGATATTTCTTCTCCAGGATCTCCCATAGATGCCTTGTAAATGCTTCATATTACACATGATACTTGATGTTTGGTGTCAAATAAGACCTTATCAAATCACACGTCATTCGATTCATCTTGTCCCAATCCTCTTCAGAAGTAGTCTCAAGCTTTTTCTCCAACCATAGAGTGTATTTGAGGTTTGATGTCGTCAATGCATCCATCACCTCATATCTTCACATTCCAAAGTTGTTCTTGTCATCAAACTTCACCACATCAATCTTAGATGGATGTGGATTCATGATTTTCACTATAGATGTACTATCTCTAGCCATCTCTAGCCATCTTCTCAATATGTTCCTTAAAAATAATGCGGAAAGCAAAAGGATTAAAAAACTAGATAAAGATAGGATCTTTACCTCAAAGTGAAATCCTAGGAGAGTTTCTGAAATGATCTACTTTACCAAATTTGATTCCTTAAGCAATCTAAATGCTGCTCTGAGATCGACACACGATCTCCGCCAAATAGCACCAATGCTCTTGGAATCGATACAAGATCCCACGAAGAACCTGGGATGCTTTAATACTACTTGTTGCACAAACCGGGGCAACAACCAATTAAGGAACCCAATTCAACAGAGAGAGATGCAGAAGAAAAGTATCCAAAAGAAAAGAACAAATAACAAGAGAGAAAGTGAAACATAGTATTTAATAAGGTTCGACAATTTGCCTACGTCCTCGGGTAAGGGAGAGAGACATTTTATTGATTCAATAATCAATACAGGTTTTCCAGAGGGATATGATTCATGGGCTCAACCCCTTTATTTATAGCCAGAGAGTCCTGGAGTTTTAGGAAATCACAATTGAATTCGACTCTTTTTCAGAAACGAAGTCCGAATCCTAACAGGAGAAGCCGATTCGCCTGTCGGTCGACCGGACGGTCAACCGGTTGGTCAACCGAGTCCAATAGAAAGTTGGCCATGCCAGTCGGTCGACCACTCCGGTCAACCGCTCTCCTTGCTACATTGACAGGGTGGTCGACCGAGTTGCTTCTATGCACGTTATGCACACCGATCGAGCGGGCGGTCGACCGACCACTGGTTCTGGCCTGCATTTATATTCCCTTCTCTCTCCTTTTGAATTCCGATCTCTGCACTATTTCTTCCAATGAGTTAAAAATTCTTCCATGAAGCTTTTATCTCCTCTCTTCCTACAACATGATGTTTGACTTACAATAATGCATTTTATTCTAGGGATTTGAGAAGATGAGCCTGTGAAAAAAATTCTACGAGTACTTGTTTTGGAGAGAGATTATTGCAATCTATGATGCGCTTTGGTTGGTGAAACCAATTGGTTTGTATGAGTTCATGATGAGACCGAGGAAGCATATTGAGGGATGTGATAAATCTATTATTTGAATGAAATTTGAATGGACTACTAGAAAATGGTATCTTGTAATAAATAGTATGTTAGAGAGTTACGGCCTTTTACGAGAGGACAGGACGGGTTCTAAATAGAGATTGAGAATCAATTTGACTCAAAAGGTTAAACTGATAAGTAGAAATTCACTTTCTAATGTGAGACTACATTCGCACATGAATATCCAACAATATCCTACTTCATGTGTGAATTATCTTAATCAACATCCACGGGAATCTTTGGTCATCCATGGTGGCAACAACCGGCTAACCATCTACAAATGTCCATTGTCCATAAGAAATAGGGCTTGATCAACTCTCAACTCATTTGACTGGCTTCGCATTAGACTCTTTGTAACACCCTGATCCTGCGGGTACGGAGACGTTATTGCGACGTATATACGCAGGGCAAAAATAACCTCACATATATATGCTAAATATCAGTACAGGTAAGAATCAGAGTACAGAAGCATAGTGGTAATATACATTCTAATAATAATAGCACAAGTACACAATTCTCACAAAGCATGAACAATATTTCAAGAATATTAGATCACCAAGAAGCGCAAGAGTATGATATGCAATATAAAAAGACTGAAAAATACTCACGAGTAGAAAGATGAGAATCTCGCGAGCTGATCAAGGGGGCTGGAAGAAATGGGGATTCGGACAGACAACTGCTAATCCACGCTTTCACTGCGTTCTCTGATCAATTACAGAAAGCCACCATGGGTCAGGCTCCTGGATCTGGACATGAAGGTCCAGGGTTGTCAGAAAATAACCCAGTGAGTACGTAAGATAAAGCCAGTTGGCGTGCTCAGGCACTCACACGTGTACATGATCAAGTGATGTCATTCAGGCATACAAGTACAGACAGTGACCAATAACATAAATGAAAACCAGAAAATCAGTAGTAAATCTGAAATCAAGTAAGTACTTGTGTATCAATAATCTGAATCAAAAAACATGCATAGAAAATGGTGTCGAGAGCATAAGTACACATAAATATGCAATGTCGGTAGAAGTCAGTAAGAAAGAGGTTAGAAAATCCCGTGTAATAATCTAAAAATCACATATAGTAAAACAAAATGTCCAACTCCAGTCATACAACATGAATTGTTGAATTATAATAACAGGGCAATTCACGTGCAGGGGAAAATTAGTGTGTTGCATTTAAGTTATCCAATAATAATCATCAGTACCGTCTGATATTTCAATCATTCCCTGCTAGTGTCACTCATAACTGACAGTCCATACTAGAGTATGCACTATGGTAGAACTCACTCGGAACTGATATAGGTGTACCAGTATCTGAACGAAGGAGAGACAAAATATCACACGTTCCTAATATTATTATTGTTTCAAATTCTTATTATTCATCCGATCCATATGTCAAGGTATGTATTATCGGTACACATATATCTACATATGAATAAAATGAGTTATTTAGAAACTGACGAAGAACTGATGGATCATATTTATAGTGGGTTCCGCCTCTGCCCGGGACTACGGCTCAGAAGATCAGGTTACTGCTTTTAAGGACTTATCATTACGCGGCCTACAAAACACTTCAGAGATATAACTCCTTCTTCGAAGGATTATCATTACGCATCCCACACGACACTTCAGAGATCAGGCTACTGCTTCTAGGGACTTATCATTCGCGCCCCATACGACACTTCAGAGATAACCACCATTATATATATGACATCATACCGGCATCCATCGGTTTCCCCCACCCCAGTGTAAGTTCAGAAATTTATTATATATTGTCCAATGGTAATGTTCACATCATGTTCATAGCAATCCAATATCCATGATTAACCGTTTATGGAGATCCACAGGAGTACAGTATCAGGAGTATAATATCAGGAGTCTCCCATTTCAGGGGTTCAAGAATATAGGAGTTCAGGAGTACGGGAGTTCAGGAGTACCAGATGTCTAGTAGCAGTATAATAATCATGTCAAGTCCCCGTAAAAGCGATAATCATGAATAGGCAATGTAATACAGGTATCAGGTGTCACAACATCAGGTCAAGGGTATCGGTACAAAGTAGCAAGTGTCATGTATCAGGTGTAGTATGTTAATTGCCAGATGTCAGATATCAGGTATCAGGTGTCAAGTGATAGCATGTCATGTACTAGTGTCAGATGTCAGGTGTATTTATTAAATATTCAGTATCAAGTGATAGCATATCAAATGTCAGGTGTCAAGTATCAAGTGTCAAGTGATAGCATGTCAAGTACCAGTGTTAAATGTCAGGCGTCAAGTATTAACATATCGGTGTCAGGTGATCAGCAGGTATGTGATATGATATAAAAAAATAAAATAGTTAAATATTTCAAACTCTTCACAAGCATATCAATAAGAATTATTAATTATACTATTAGGTATCCAGACGGGGCTAGTAAAGCTGAGCAACTAGGCCATGTTAGCATAACGCTTGATACACGGCGGAGCTTGGCTCCTGGCAGAGCTAGCGTATAACTTTAGACGCTAACACATTCGATGAGGCTCCACTCATGGTGGAGCAGACATATGAACGTCTGACTATCACACACGGTGAAGCTACTGTTCGAAAGGAGGAATTGAATTGAGTAAGAGTTCAGAGTAAACCATTTATGTCTGTGTGCTGATTATCAAACTCCGAATATGTATGAAGATTTACTTTACTCCTTCGAATCACCGTTCATAGCACAAGCTATAACAGGTCGTATCCGTTGGGAGGACTAGCGATGGAAGCGTTCACGATTTTATGTTTAAGTTTTTGAGAAGAAAAACGAAGGTTCTTCTTTGTTTAAAAATGGAAAACCAAACAAGATAGAGAGAGAGTGAAGAATTTTTGTAAAGTTTGTTAAGAAAAGGAAAACAGAATGGAAAACGGAATGAAAGACGGTATGAAAAAACGGTGATGTTGGAAAAAGAGATAGTTTTAGAAAGGAGCTTTGAAATTCAATTAAGAGAAGGCCTTGAATAACTAACATTCTATACTACTAACTTATTAATCTCGTCGGGTGATTCATGCCTCATATAGATTCATGGGCAATAGTACATCTTACTTTGTCAAATCAATGTTGTCCCAAATTGAGGTTGTGTTCTCATCTTAGCTTGGTTAGGTGGCCTCCTTGGATCATCGGCTCCCAATAGATTCTCAATAATGGAACATAAGTATCACACTTAGGTATGCTAAGTAAGAATGTAAGATTCATTAGTCCATCAAAGGTATAACAAGCTAGCATAAACAAGAAACTTGTACAATAGGTATTAGCATACTAAAGTGATCCATCTTCATATTCCATCAAGACACTTGTTCAAGAGATAAGGCTCTAAATGAGGCACACATGAGTCATATGGAGGTGATACAAAGCATTCACAAGAATTGAAACACTACTCATCATCATTGGGAATAAAAGACTTGTTAATTATAAGACTTAGAAATAAAAACATCCAACGATTCATATGAGTTAGCAATCTCCCAAGATTTAATAATTAGTAGTGTTAGAAGTTAGTTAGTCATGTTAGTGATTAGTTAGCCATAGAAAAGAAAAACAAGCAAGGAGACGTTGGAGAAAAATA
Source organism: Agave tequilana (assembly GCA_038442645.1). Taxonomy (NCBI): domain Eukaryota; kingdom Viridiplantae; phylum Streptophyta; class Magnoliopsida; order Asparagales; family Asparagaceae; genus Agave; species Agave tequilana. Next base: position 115,265 of record JAVJIF010011646.1, on the reverse strand, counting down.
AGTGCAAGAAAGTAAAGAACTTGAAGGTAAATGCAATAGAACAAGAAAGAATTGAGGAAGGAAAGTTTAAGCCTTTGTATTGAGTTATCACTTCTTCAATTACAGAGATCTCTCTCACCCCCACTATCTCTTTTCTGGATCTAAAAGGAGAAAATGAAAATTACAAAAGAAGACTAAAGAGAGCTTAAAGAAAATACTAACTAATTACCTAAACAAAATGCTACTCTCTCCTCTCCTTTTTACAGAGGCCCTAGAGGTTTATTTATAAGCTTCAGGAGAAGATAACGTCCCACCACAGCCGTAGGATCAATCGCTTGATCAACGACCAAGGAAGTGCCGCGGATCTGCGGTCAAGGCCGCATTTTCGCGGCAACATCTTGGTCGTTCCGCCAATGAATTCTCTGACATTCTGTTATGCTACGTGTGCCCAGCTGGAGCTTCTAGAAGTTGGAGAATATACTTTGGATCATTTCAGAATTGGGCTTCATGGTTGTGGGCTCCTAAAAACACCTTTAATTCCTCAAAATCCCAAGATTTGGGCCTTCTTCTCTATTAAAGAATGGACCTGAAAAATAAGAGAGAAAAGTAATAAAAATCTTATTTTTATTAACATAAAGCATGGTAAGGTGGTATAAAATGATACAAAATGAACTCCAATCACACCCCCATACCTAGCTTTTGCTTGTCCCCGAGCAAAGAAAAAGAGAAAAAAACCTAACTAAATTATTACACCACTTTCGTAGGTGACACGATTACACTGAGCATGAGCAACAAGCCGTTAAACCTCTAAGTTACCCTAGAGGAGGAGTATTATCTCCTGAGGACTTTCAGCGAATTGCACCTACAAAATTCCAAGAAAGAGAAAAATGTTAGTGTTTTTTTCAAAAGACAAGGAAAAAAAAGTTTATGATCCATTTTTTTCAAGAATTTCGGTGATCAAAAGGTTTCAGGTTACCCTAAATTTTCCTTCCTTTTATAAGTCTCCATTTGAAGTTTCGTTTTCAACTTAGGTTAAGTTTTCAAAAATAGAGAGAGAATTGGATTTTGTATCATGCCTAACATATATACATTTATATGTATGAGGAATTGTTCTTAGACTATGGTACATTTATTTATATGTATTTTTATATTTAATTATTTATATATTTACAATTATTTATTCTTTTAGGTTCATTAGACTTTCTAATTCACCCATGTAGCAAGCCTTTTACCGATGACTCTCAGACCAGACGGTCATAGGGCACCAGTTGAGGATACATCCCTAAGGTTCAAGGACTCGAGCCTTTGTATTGAGTCTTTGTATTGAGTTGTCACTTCTTCAATTACAGATATCTCTCTTACCCTCACTCTCTCTTTTCTGAATCTAGAAGGAGAAAATGAAATTACACAAGAAGACTAAAGAGAGCTTAAAGAAAATACTAACTAATTACCTAAACAAAATGCTATTCTCTCCTCTCCTTTTTACAGAGGCCCTGGGGTCTATTTATAGGCTTCAGGAGAAGATAACCTCCCACCACAGCCGTAGGATCAATCGCTTGATCAACAGCCAAGGAAGTATCGTGGATCCGCGGCAGCATCTTGGCTGTTGCGCTAACGAATTCTCTGACATTCTGTCATGTTGCGTGTGCCCAGCTGGAGCTTCTAGAAGTTAGAGAATATACTTTGGATCGTTTCAGAATTGGACTTCATGGTTGTGGGCTCCTAAAAACACCTTTAATTCCTCAAAAATCCAAAGATTTGGGCGTTTTTATCCATTAAAGAATGGACCTAAAAAATAAGAGAGAAAAGCAATAAAAATCCTATTTTTATTAACATAAAGCATGGTAAGGTGGTATAAAATGATGCAAAATGAACTCCAATCAGCTACACTCAACGGGTCTCTAGCTGTAAAGCACTAAGCACTAAGCTCGCCTCCTGGTGGAGCTACATGAAATCCAGCAGTTAAATAGGTGCCTGCACAAATATTAGTACAACGCATGCATATAAATAACAGTACATGCCAAACAAGAAATAAGGTACTCGCTATAACAACCAACAGGTATTCACAAAGTATGTATAATATTAGAAAATCACTCGCATATCATATATCAACTTGCATAACGACACATCATATATTAAAAGATAGAATAGCATTCACCCAGCATGTAACAACCAGTAGAACATGTATCATGAATTTAATATATTAGAAAAGCACTCGCCCAATATAAAATATAGTACTCGTCCAAATACTGAAAATGAGTACTCGCCTAAATACCGAAAGAGAATACTTTCCCAAATACTGAAAAAGAGTACTGGCAATCCCCAAAAAAGGTACTCGCCTAAATCTTTGAAAAACACTGTAAAATTCGGAACACCAGAAACACGTGCATGCCACCAATCCATATTAAAACATATATTAATATTTATTTAGAGATAAGAGAGAGGAGATAGAATAAGAGAATCAAGAGAGGGAGAGAGAGACAACAAGAGAGAGGGAGAGCTAGAGATAGAAACTGAGTGGGAGAGAAAGAGAGAGAACTAGGAGAGAGAGAGAAAGAGTTCTCAGATTTTGAGAATAGGGAAGAGAAAGAAGAAAAGAAGGAAGAAAGAAAGAAAGAAAAGAAAAGAAAAGAGAGAAAAGGAAGGGAGAGGTCGGCCGGCAGCCATTCAGGCCTGGATGGTCGGCGACTGGTGGCCAGGGTGGCCAGCGACGAGAGGGGTGGGTGGAGGTGAGGTGGTGGCGGCGTTGAGGGTGATGATGAAAATGATGGTGAAGATGTTTTGGTTGTTGTTGTTGTTATGGTTGGGGTGGTGATGAAGTTGTGGTGGTGTTGGGGAGTAGGAGGAGGAGCTGGATATGGTGGTTAGGTGGTGGGTTTGATGGTTGTGAAGTGGGAGAAGGTGGTGGAAGGAAATGGTGATGGTGGAGTTGTACGATGGTGATAATGGAAGAAGTGAAGGTGGTGGATGGGGATGGTGGACGAAGTGGGGGATGGTTGTGAAGGAGAGGGGCCGACCCTAGGTGATAGTTGATTGGTCACTAATGTTGCACATTTATTATCATATTTTCATACTTATTTTAGAATAAACTTTGCATTGTCCTAATTAAATGTTTAATTTATTTGCAGGCCCATCTCTAAAGGAGAGTGAAGAGAAATGAGCCCAAAAGCCCACCAAATTCTGAATTAAATCAGAATTGATTCGAACTCAATAAATCAGGGCAAAATCAGAGAGGTTGAAAACCGGTTGAGAAGAATCCTCCCAGAATCGATCGGTTGAAGCCAAGGAAAAAGGCCATTTCGTCACAATCCCGGACCTAAACGAGAAAACCAACTGAAGATAAAGTCAGAACGTGAAACCGGGGAGACCCACCAACAGGGTGTGGCCACCTGGCCACACCCTGGCCGCGGAAACGAGGCCAAAGCCGCGTTTCCACGGCTTGGTTAGGGAGTTAGGGGGAGCGTTTGCTCCCCCAATCTTCCCGGGATTCTCCCCTTATGGGTTTTGCCTATAAATACTGGTTTCAGCTGAGAAAAATGGGACGACCATGCAGAGATAGGATTTAGTCTAGTTTTCATTCTTTGTAGTTTAGGTTTTTCTTTTCTTTTTATGTAATTTTAATTTGTATGTAAGCTTAGGTTAGATGAAGATTCATGTAAGTAAGAGAGAGAGGCTTATGTTGAGAGTGACACCGATGTACCCTCCTCCTTTCTTCCATTGTTTCTGCAAGCAATAAAGGTAAATATTTTTTTTATGTTCATCTCTTTACTTTTGTTTTCTTTTTCCTTCTCCTCTTTCTACTTCACATCTTTTGGTTTTGATGAGAATGCAAGTGAATCCAGAAGCATAAGTATAACAACGTTTTTGTGAGTGCCAACGATACTTCATGAAGATGTTCTCCTCCTCAAGATCCGTATCACTTCATTCTTGCTCGGCTTGATGATATAATGCGAACGGGGACTGAGCTCGATCCTATGACTTATGCGTTGAACGCCTCCGAAGCAAGGTAGAACATGCAAGGGTTCCAGATAAGTCATCAACCAAACTAGGTAAGTACTTCTTTAATCTTCTTTATTTTCTTTTATTTCTTAGTCTAGATCACCAATACAATCTCTTTCATCACTCCTTTTCCATTTCCTTGTAAATAATCATTCTGGTTTTCTCCACCTTCCATTCTACCGCTTTCTTTTTAACTTTAACCTAACTCTACTCTTTTTCACTTTCATTTCTTAAAACAAAGAAGAACTTTCATTTTTATTTATAAAGATTTCAATAAAAAAACCTTGAACGCTTCTATCGCTAACCCTCCTTGTGGATCATGACCCGCATAGCCACTTGCTATAGCGGTAAGAATTGAGCACTTGCACATCTCTATGTTGAAGTTCTAAAATTTCGTATTTTTGTGCAGGTTTAAGTTTCAATAAATAGTGGTGGTGGCCAGCTATGGTGGAAGAGGAGGGAAGAAGATAGTGGTGTTGATGTTGAAGTAGTTGTTGTTGTTGTTGTTGTTGGAGATGGAAGGTGATGAAGAAGGAGAAAAGGAGGTTGCTTCGGTGGTTGGTGGAGGAGATGGCCGGAGAGGGCGCCGATGGTGAAGGTACAGGTAGTGGCCGACGGTGGAGCCAAGGGAGGGAGGGAGGAGATGAGATTGTGAGAAAGAGAATGAGGGTGAATGGCAGATAGGGAGAGAGAAAGTTTGTTTATTTAAAAGAAAAGGTAAGTAAAATGATGGGATGGGGAAGGGATTGGCAGGTGTTGTGATGGGAGCATGGCAGGTTGGATGACTTGGGGGAAAGAAACAGAAGAGACAAGAAAGAAAGAAAAAGAAAATAGAAGGGAAAAATAATATTATTTAAATAGGATAAAAATTGACCATTTCAGAAATATTCTCAAAAATAGAAAATATTATTTCAAGATACGTGATGAAATCAGATTCAAGAAATTCATTCTGATTTTCAAATTAAAAATTCTGAAAATTTTCGGCGATACTTGTCGACACCAAAGCTGGTCGAATTTCAATAAATTGAGAAAAATATCCAAAAATGTATTTAGATGGAAAAATGAGATTTTAAAAAGTAATATGAAAGCTATTTCTAGAAATTTAACTCCGTTTGTAAATAAAAAAATCCTGGAATCAGTTAGGGATACCGATCGACACTGGTTTGGCCGAACGGACCAACCGGTTCAAAATGAATCGCCAGCACACTTACAATTGATTTTAAATGATCACACCGAATCCAAATTGAATTTGTCTCGTCCCCTCAGACGACTCTCTCCAAACTTCAATATCAATTGTAAAGATTCCAAGTTTCAGCTTAGCCATCCAAACGCACCATATATGCCTTCCAAACACTCCATCGAAGAGAATCACTACCATATGAGCCGACCAACGGACGTGTCTACAACTCAGCTACTGAATGGAACATCATTCGAAATGACCTCAAGAAGAACATGAGCCAACACTGATTCCAACGAACTGGAACCCCAGTACAAATGTCTTCAAGACGAACTAATCAAATTTGAGTAGAGCACACCAAATATCAATATCGGGTCAACAAATTGGATGCACACCCCTTTATGTAAACTCAACTATTTCTCACCGGAAGATCAAATGTTCATCGAGATCAGAATACTTTACCTCTGCATAAAGTCCAACCCTTCACCTCTATGTGAAGTCCAAATTAGCTTCCGTTGACAATTCTCAAGAACCCAAATACACCAAATAGCTTCATGCGGGTTGCATCACCAAATGGTTGCGCTTATGTGGCTGCCTACGTACCTTGCCTATGGGATCAAGCCATCCGTAGTTTTTTAAATGGGCTTCACCGAGCTCAAACAACTGGAGCTAAATCTTCAGCAGCGAACCAAACTGGCTGAGTCATATGAACCTCCTTACCAATATTGTCATGGAAAACAATGGCCTTCAATTTGAGCTTATCACGCTCACCAACTTGAGATTCATACTTCTTCACTCACTTTCATGGTTTTATGTTGGCTCCAATAGCTGCAAACAATTCGACATTCTCGTCAATGTTTACAACCTGTTCAGCATCAAAACTGGCAACATGATCTCTACCCGGTGTCACATCCGGTGAAGTCCTAACAGATACCGAACCAACTGGAGGTGATGGAGTAGCATCAATCTCCACCCGCTGCGATAAATCCTTGGTCTTCAATCTCTTCACCTGCTGAGAGATGGTAGACTTTAACAATGAAGTCTCATCAAGTGTGACATGCTTACTCAACACAATCTTGTTTTCAAAGTCCTATAAATTGTAGCCTTTCATATTCTTTTTTATGCTCAAAAACACAAACTTCTTTGCTTGCGAATTTATCTTACTATCTTTAACACTAAACTAGGCCCGACTTTCAAATACCTGTAGCAAATCATAATCTTGAGCAGCTTTTCCTGACCAAACTTTCAGTGAAATTTTACCTTCTATCACAGTCGATAACAGTCCATTTATGAGATGGCTATTATATACAATCACCTCAGCCTAAAATGATTTGCCTAATCGTGCATTAGATAACAAACACCGAGCCTTCTCCAGTTAGGAATGGTTAATTTTCTTAGCCAACCCATGAATTCCATTTGTGAAGTGAGTACCAATACCAGTATTCTAGCCAAATTGTAGGACTTGGTTCTTATATCTTTCAACATTACCTATTTGAAGCTCCTTAATATTCCTACCAGTCTGTTTTTTCATCATATCCTTCCACTTCACCACCATACCTAGGACTTTAAATCTTTGTCTTATAGGATATATCCAACAATGCCTAGATATATTATCAATAAAAGAGACAAAGTACCAATGACCTCCAAGTGATGTAGTCTTGGGTCTCCAAATACTTACATGAATACAATCAAGAAGTCCTTTCGAGCGGTGAGTAGTAGTGCTGAATTTCACCTTCTTTTTCTTGTCTAGAATGTTGTGTCCACCCAATTTCATGTTACAGGTAGATGCACCTTCCGATGATCCCTTCTTTATTGGAGCTTGCAAAGACTTTTCACCTGTATATCCGAGCCTCATATGCAAAATCTATGTGCAATTACCATCTGACGAAATAGAAGTCGCCACTCGCCCTGTAACTGTACTACCCATCAAGTAGTATAGGTTATCGTGTCGGATGCCTTCATCACCACCATTGAGCCTCTAGCTATCTTGAGAACATCATCTCTAACAGATATTGTATGACCTAATGCTTTTAAGGCACCAACAGAGATAAGATTCCTTTTCACTTGAGGTACATACCTGATTCCTTCAGTTCTCATACCATCCCTTCAAACATCCTGATTTAGACTGTACTTCCATGTTACATGGGCGATCATTACCCATATAACAAAACATCCATCTAGCATCTTAAAGTTAAAAAACCAATCTCTGTTTGAGCATACATGATAGATAGCTCCAGTATCTAACATCCACTCAGGGTCTCCTGAGTAGCCAACAATAGGAGTAGTAACGGAGAAGTGAATACCAATGAGTCTGAGTCGAATCCATCTACATGTGAAGTACTGGTGTGAGTACTGACCACCTGTGCGAGATTTGCCTCAGTCTTTGACTCTTTTTTCTTACTCTTATTCTTGATCCTTGGACAATCAACCTTCCAGTGCCCTATCTCTTTACAGAAGGCACACTGGTTCTTCTTCAGATCTCTGAACCCTGGTCTGGACTTCGATCTCTGATGCTCGTCTTTACCCTTCCGATTGGCACTTCTACCTCTTACTATCAACGCCTTTGCTAATGTACCATTGAAAGAAGACTGCTTGTCCTTTCTCCTTACTTCATAATTTACAAGAGCAGCTGACACATCACTATAGTTAAGTGCTTGTTTACTATTAATCAAAGTTAGGATAAAGGTCTCATACTCTTCTTCAGAAAGAGAATTCAGTAGAATCAACGCCTTATCATCTTCTTTGATCTTCATGTCAATGTTAACTAAATCTACTTTTCGTCAGACATTTCTTCTCTAGGATCTCCCACAGCTACCTTGCATATGTTTCATATAACACATGATACTTGATGTTTGTAACAAACAAGACCTTATCAAATCATACGCTATTTGATTCATCTTGTCCCAATCCTTTTCAGAAGTAGTCTCGCATTTTTTCTCCAACCGTAGAGTGTCTTTGAGATTTGATGCCGTCAATGCATCCATCACCTCACATCTCCACATCCTAAAGTTGTTCTTGTTATCAAACTTCACCACATCAATCTTCAATGGATGTGGATTCATGGTTTTCACCATAGATGTACTATCTTTAGCCATCTTCTCAATAAATTCCTCAAAAATAATACGAAAAGCAAATGGAGTTAGATCAAAAAAACTAGATAAAGATAGGATCTTTACCTAAAAGTGAAATCCTAGGAGAGTTTCTGAGACGATCTATTTCATCAATTTTGATTCCTTGAGCAATCCAAGCACTGCCCCGAGATTGACACACGATCTCCTCCGAACAGCACCCAATGCTCTTAGAATCGATACACGATCCCACGAAGAACCCGGGATGCTCTGATACCATTTGTTGCGCGCGCCAGGGTAACAACCAATTAAGGAACTCCAGTCAATAAAGAGAGTGCAGCAGAGACGTACCAAAAGACAAGTACAAATAACAAGAGAGAAAGTGAAACATAATATTTAACAAGGTTCGACAATTTGCCTACGTCCTCAGGGCAAGGGGGAGAGAGATTTTATTAATTCAATAATCAATACAGGTTTTCTAGAGGGATTTGATTCATGGGGATCAACCCTTTATTTATAGCCAGAGAGTTCTGGAGTTTTAGGAAACTACAATTTACTTTGACTCCTTTTCAGAAATGAAGTCTGAATCCTAATAGGAGAAGCATATTCGCCTGATGGTTGACCGAGTGGTCAACCAACCCTTAACCGAGTCCAATAGAAAGTTGGCCATACCAGTCAGTCGACTGCTCCGGTCAACCTCTCTCCTTGCTACGCTCGACCGGGTGGTTGACCGGCCACTGGTTCTGGCCTGTATTTATATTGTCTTCTCTCTCATTTTGGATTCTGATCTCTGCATTATTTCTTTCAATGAGTTAAAAACTCTTCCATCGAGCTTTTATCCTTTTATCTCTCTCTCCCTACAACATGATGTTTTGACTTACAATAATGTATTTTATTCTTGGGATTTGAGAAGTTGAGCTTGTGAAAAAAATTCTGCGAATACTTATTTTGGGGAGAGATTATTGCAATCCGTGATGCGCTTTGGTTAGTGTAACCAATTAGTTTGTATGAGTTCATGATGAGACCGAGGAAGCATGCTGAGGGATGTGATAAATCTATTATTTGAATGAAATTTTCATGGACTAATAGAAAATGGTATCTTGTAATAAATAGTGTGTTAGAGAGTTACGACCTTTTACGAGAGGACATGATGGGTTCTAAATAGAGATTGAGAATCAATTTGACTCAAAAGTTTAAACTAATTAGAAGAAATTCACTTTCTAATGTGAGACAACATTCGCACATGAATACCAACAATATCCTACTTCATGTGTGAATTATCTTAATCATCATCCATGAGAATCTTAGGTCATCCATGGTAGCAACAACCGACGAACCATCCACAAATCTCAATTGTCCATGTGAAATCAGGCTTGATCAACTCCCAACTCATTTGATAGGCTTTGCATTGAATATGTGAGAGTCTAAGCTCAAATACCGTCCTTTAATGCCTCGATCCCACGGGGACAGAGACGTTACTACGACGTATATATGCAGGACGGAAATACCCTCATATATATACGCTAAGTATCAATACAGGAAAAAATCAGAATACAGAAGCATAGTGGTAATATACATTCTAGTAATAATAGCATAAGCACACAGTTATCATAGAGAATGATACAATATTTTAAGAATAGTAGATCACCAAGAAACGCAAGAGCATGATATGCAATATAAAAAGACCGAAAAAACTCACTAGTAGAAAGATGAAAATCTCGCGGGCCGATCAAGGAGGGCCGAAAAAATGGGGCTCCAGACAGATAACTGCTAATCCATGCTTCCGCTGTACTTTCTGATCAACTTACAGAAGGCCACCACGTCCAGGCTCCTGAATCTGGACATGAAAGTCCAGGGTTGTCAGAAAAACAACCTAGCGAGTATATAAAATAAAGTCAGTTGGCATGCTCAGGCAGTCACACGTGTACATCATCAAATGATGTAGTTAGGTAATAACCAGTAACATAAATAAAAATCATAGAATTTATAGTAAATCTGAAATCAAATAAGTACAAGTGTATCGATAAATCTGAGTTAGAAAAAGGCACAGAAAATGGTGTCGAGAGTATAGGTACACATAAACATGCAATGCCAGTACAAGTCAGCAAGTAAGAGGTCAGAAAATCCCATTTAATAATCTAGAAATCACATATAATAAAACAGATTGTCCAGCTCAAGTCATACAATATGAATTGTTGAATTATAATAATAGGGCAATTCACGTGCAGGGGTAAATTAATGTGTTGCATTTAAGTTATCCAATAATAATCATCAGTACCATCTAATATTTCAATCATCCCCTGCTAGTGTCACCCATCACTAACAGCCCATACTAGAGTTTGCAATCTGGTAGAACTCACTCGGATCCGATATGAGTGTACCACTATCCGAACGAAGGAGAGACCAAATATCACACGTTCCTAATATTATTATTGTTTGGTTGTCAAATTCTTATTATCCATCTGATTCATATGTCTAGGTATGTATTACCAGTACATATACATTCACATATGAATAAGATGAGTTATATTGAAAACTGATGAAGAACTGTTGGATCATATTTATAGTAGGTTCCGCCTCTGCTTGGGACTACGACTCAAGAGATCAGGCTACTATTTCTGGGGACTTATCATTACGCAGCCTACACGATACTTCAGAGATATCTGCTTCTGGGGATTATCATTACGCACCCCATATGACACTTTAAAGATCAGGCTACTGCTTTTGGGACTTATCATTACGTGCCCCACACGAGACTTCAAAGATAACCACCATTACATATATAAATATATATATATATATATATATGACATCATACCGGCATCCACTAGTTTCGCTCACCCCAGTGTAAGTTGAGAAATTTATTATATATTGTCCAGTTGTAATCTTCACACTGTGTTCATAGCAATCCAATATTCTTGATTAGCCGTTTATGGGGATCCACAGGAGTACAATATCAGGAGTATAATATCAGGAGTCTCCCTGTTTCAGGGTTCAAGAGTACATGAGTTTAAGAGTACAGGAGTTCAGGAGTATCAGATGTCTATTAGCAGTATAATAATCATGTCAAGTCCCCGTAAAAGCGATAATCATGAATAGGCAATGTAATACAGGTGTCAGGTGTGAGAGTTTCCAATCAGGTGTCACAGCATCAGGTCAAGTGTATCAGTACCAAGTAGCAAGTGTCATGTATCAGGTGTAGCATGTCAATTGTCAGATATCAGGTGTCAAGTATCAGGTGTCAAGTGATAGCATGTCAAGTACCAGTATCAGATGTCAGGTGTATTTATCATACATTTAGTATTAGGTGATAGCATATCAAATGTCAGGTATCAGGTGTCAAGTGATAACATGTTAAGTACCAGTGTCAGATGTCAGGTGTCAAGTATTAACATATCGGTGTCAGGTGATCAGCAGGTCACGTGATATGATATAGGAAAACAATATAGTTAAACATTTCAAACTTTTCACAAGCATATCAATAAGAATTATTAATTTTACTATTAATTATCCAGAAGGGCTAGTAAAGCTGGTGCAAGCTAGGCCATGTTAGCATAACGCTTGGTACACGATGGAGCTTGGCTCCTGGCAGAGCTAGCGTATAGATTTAGATGCTAACATATTCGACAAGGCTATACTCGTGGCGGAGCAGACTTATGAACGTCTGACTATCACACACGGTGAAGCAATACTCGAACGGGTCTAGCTGTAAAGCGCTGAGCGTTAAGCTCGCCTCCCGGAGGAGCTATATGAAATCCGCCGGTTAAATAGGTACCCGCACAAATGTTAGTACAACACATGCATATAAATAACAGTACATGTCAAACATGAAATAGGGTACTCGCAATAACAACCAATAGGTATTCGAAAAGCTTGTATAATATTAGAAAATGACTCACATATCATATATCAACTCGCATAATGACGCATCATTTATTAAAAGCCAGAATAGCATTCATCCAGCATGTAACAAGCAATAGAACATGTATCATGAATTAAATATATTAGAAAAGCACTCGCCCCGTATAAAATATAGTACTCATCCAAATACTGAGAATGAGTACTCGCCCAAATACCGAAAGAGAATACTCTCCCAAATACTGAAAAAGAGTACTCACAATCCCAAAAAAAGGTACTCGTATAAATCTTTGAAAAACACCGTAAAATTTGGAACACCAGAAACAAGTGCATGCTACCAATACATATTAAAATATAAATATTTTTTAGAGAGTGAATAAGAGACAGGAGAGAGAGGTGAGAGAATCAAGAGAGGGAGAGAGAGACAATAAGAGAGAGGGAAAGCAAGAGAGAGAAACTGAGTGGGAGAGAGAGAGTGAACTAGGAAAGGAGAGAGAAAGAGTTCTTAGATTTTGAGAATAGGGAAAAGAAAGAAGAAAGGAAGGAAGAAAGAAAAGAGAAAAGAAAAGAGAAAAGGAAGGGAGAGGTTGGCCGACAACCATTTAGGCTAGGACGACCGACGACCGGTGGCCAGGGTAGCCAGAGGTGAGGTGGTGGTGGCGTTGAGGGTGATGATGAAAATGATGGTGAAGATGTTTTGGTTGTTGTTGGTTGTTGTTGTGGTTGGGGTGGCGATGAAGTTGTGGTGGTATTGGGGAGTAGGAGGAGGTGGATATGGTGGTTAGGTGGTGGGTTTGATGGTTGTGAAGTGAGAGGAGGTGGTGCAAGGAGATGGTGATGGTGGACTTGCATGGTGGTGATAATGGAAGAAGTGGAGATGGAGGATTGAGATGGTGGACAAAGTGGGGGTGGTTGAGAAGGAGAGGGGCCGACCTTAGGTGATGGTAGTGGTGGCCGGCCATGGTGGAAGAGGAGGGAAGAAGATAGTGGTGTTGATGTTGAAGTAGTAGTTGTTGTTGTTGGAGATGGAAGGTGATGAAGAAGGAGAAAGGGGAGCTTGTTTCGGTGGTTAGTGGAGGAGATGGCCGGAGGGGGACGCCGATGGTGGTGGTGGTGCAGGTGGTGGCCGACGGTAGAGCTAAGGGAAAGAGAAGGAGATGAGATTGTGAGAGATAGTGGGGTGAATGGGAGATAGGGGGGAGAGAGATTATTTATTTAAAAGAACAGGGGAGTAAAATGATGGGATGGGGGGAAGGGATTGGCAAGTGATGTGATGGGAGCATGGCAAGTTGGCTGACTTGGGGGAAAGGAAAAGAAGAGTAAAGAAAGAAAGAAAAAGAAAATAGAAGGGAAAATAATATTATTTAAATAGGATAAAATGACTATTTCGGAAATGTTTCAAAAAATTCTCAAAAATAAAAAATATTATTTCAAGATATGTGGTGAAATCAAATTCAATAAATTCATTCTGATTTTCAAATTGAAATTTTTGAAATCTTCTAGCTATACCAGTCGACACCAAACCGGTCGAATTTCAGTAAATTCAGAAAAATCTCCAAAAATGTATTTAGATGAAAAATGAGATTCTATAAAGTAATATGAAAGCCGTTTCTAGAAATTTAATTCCATTTGTAAATAAAAAATCCTGAAATTGGTCAGGGATACTAATCGGCACCGGTTTTGAAGATTTTGTAGAATAATTCAGAAAAAATCTAAAAAATCAGGAAAATATAAAATATTGAAAAATATTGTTTGAAATTAAAATCAGTTAAATTAGACTATTTGAAAGGTTAAATCAGATAGTATACTGGTATCGGGTCCCCGGTTCAGACTTAAATTGACTCTGAGTTCAGGAATTCGGATCCAATACAAAATAATAGCATAAATAAAAACAAATAAAAAATACTAAGAGAAAACAAAAATATGATCAAAATTCAGAATACGTATCTAAGTACGTATTCTGAAAACGGGGTGTTACATTCCATCCACCTTACAAAAATTTTGTCCTCAAAATTTCTATAAGGGGAAGATGAATACAGAAAGGATAGGGACGAGAATTATACCAATCAAGATACAAATAACTGAGGTTAGTTCTCATAAATTGACTAAATATAAACTCAGGATTTAGACATCTCTGCACTTCCTACCGAATATATCCTCTGACGGTGCCATAATAATACTAACATAATGTCTGCTGATAAAAGAATACTGCCAGAACTTCATAAGACTGATCCATTCTGAATAATATAAAGGTAGCTGACTTGTGAAATAATCAATAATAATTCTTTCCAATTGCGAAGTAAAACTAATTAAATCCATAAAAATTCATAGTGCTGAAATCTATAATATAAAATCTCTGCATGATATGAAGTTTTGTTGGACGAAGAATCTGCAATAGAATTTTCAGAGGTGCCACATACTTACCATTATCCCGAGAGTAGACTAGAATATCAAAAATAAGGGAAACTCTAATGAGACTGAGCATAAATAAGAAAAACTGATAATAACCAATTCTGAATACTGAGCATTGATAATTCTGAAACGGTATAACGAAGAATATAGAATAATCGTAGCAAGCCTCGAATAATGACTTAACTTGATTGTAGATCAATTCTGAAAATTCCTGAGCTCCGTGAAGTTGGTATTGGCCCAAAGGCCCATCACTCTAGTTTTAATGATGATTAACTCATGTAGTTATAATACTAAAAATCTTATGTTTAATTAAGTTTCAGATATTCAATCAAGATCTTAGTCAGTGTTTAGCTTCAATATAAGATTTGAGTCAAGTTTTGAAGTTATCACATGTTGATCCATGAGCTAGTTTGGATCAAGTTTAGATCCAGTTAAGATAGAGAAGAAGATTTTCAAGAAGACTTGAGTCCTATTTTGTAAGTTTAAGATTTTTATTTTAGACAAAATATAAATGATAGATTAGTTGTGAATTGCTCAAGCTCATACACACACACAAAATTAATATATCATTTTCATAATAAGATAGTTTTAGTTCTGGTTTTGGTTTTGATTTTGAGCTTCAAAGAATATACCTTTTTGGTTTCATGAATAGATTTCATCAAAACAAGTTTAAAAGGTTTATATGTATATTGGATTTCATCCATATATATTGTTGCTTCATATTATCTAGAAACTTATTTTGATGGGTTTAATTCATGTGTTTAAAATTTTATATTTATCAAAACGTATTATGGAGCTTATTATCAAAAATAAGTATATTTCATTCTTTGCATATTGGATCATTTTTATACACACTGTGCTTTAAAAGTGTTTTAAATATCTTATTTTTTTATTTCTATAAGTACACACTATACTTCAAAAGTGTTTAAATATCTTGTTTTTGTATTTGTGCAAATTTTGGAAAAATTGATTTTTCATTTCAAAGTTTAAGTTTTGAAAAATAACGGTTTTATTTAAAGCTTAAATTTATATGCCTAAAATATAGTTCAATTGTTTGTAATATATGTTGATTTTTATCATACATATTTATATTTCAAAATGTTTACATAAACTTATTTTTTTGTGGATTTTATGGAGATTTATGGGTTTAAAAGGATTTAAAATGAAGTTAAAAGGATTTTAAAAACCTTGAAAATTTGGTTATGAGGCTGCTTGCGGTCGACCAACCGGTCGACCTAAGGTCAGTTCGGTCAACTGGATGGTCGATCGACATGCACAACATGCACGAGCCCAGATCGGTCGACCAGGTTAGTCAACCGATTAAGAGATAGTAAGTCTCTGTTGGGTCGCGATCGACCGACAGACCATGTCTTTAGGAGCGGCCGACTGGGCGATCGACCGGCAACCCCAACGGTCAAAAATATGACCGTTGGCCGGTCGACCGACCAGTCGAACGAGAGGTCATCCAAAGCCCCAACGGCTAGTTTTCTGGGCTTATAAAAAGGGGTTGTTTTAGCCCGTTTTTGTTAAGATTTTTGGAGAATTTTAGAGCTATTTTTTTCTATCTTCCACAAAGTTTTCTTTCCAAATTTTAGAGTTTAAACTTTCATATCAAAAGAGTTTTTCAAGAGTGATTCTCTTGAGTTTTTAAAAGCATTTCCTTGAGCTTTCACCACAAATGCTATCTAGTTTTTCTCACACAAGTTTGAGCTTTTCATTACTATATCTATTCTATAGGGATCTTTATATGTGAGAGAGTTTGTTTGTGATCAAGAAGTGATCACAAAGTTTTCATCTTTGTATTGAGGAGAGGTTGGAAGTTGCGGCCTCGACGAACTCGCGTGTTCGTGTGGTGTATTGATCTTGCGGGAACAAGTGAGAGACTTGCGGATCCAAGAGTTCTTAAGGGTGCTCGTTTTAGGTGTTGCGACACCTAGTGATCTACGGGATCGATTTTAGTGAAAATCCTTCATTAAGATGAAGGCGAAAACGTAAAGCAAGTGGCTTAAATCTCAAAATAGTTCTCCCGTGTTTGCGATTGCTCACCTTTCTCTCTAAACTCACTTGTGTTTATGTCTTGTATGCCTTTTATACTTTTGCTCATCTATTACATGCTTGATATTACTTGTGCTTAATTGTGATATATGCTTGAGATTGTTTAGTACCTTGCATGCTCATATTCCTTATACATTCATTGCATGCTTAATATTGTGCTCACACTAGTATTCAACAAGAGAGCTATAATAGCACCTCAACTCTTAATCTAGAGGAATTTTGAGGAGAAAGTTTAGAGCCCTTCACTGGGAATTCGACTTCATTTTTTAGTTATACGTTGTGTATCAGTGTAATAGTTTAAGCTTACATAATTAGCTGTAATTCTGCATTTGTTTGGCATTAGATTAGCAAGTTACCTATTTACCCCCTTCTAGGTGACCTACAATTGGTATCAGATCTTGGTGCTCTTGATTTAGGTCTAACAATCTAGAGTTAAAGATCATATTTTTGCTAATCATAATATTTGCATATACACATATGGATTTCATTGCACCTCTCATGTTTGATATTCTTAACTTCCAAACTCGAAAAGCTAAGATGTTTATGTATCTCAATGCCCTATGAATTCATATTTATCTTGCTACTACTAAATATTCATATCTTAGAAATGGCAAACATCTTGAGGCTAATACAAAAGCCATTCATGCTTAAATTCAACCATAAATGATGATTATTTATCTAGAGTTTCTAACATTGATTCGGCTTTTGTTGTTTGGAACACTTTCATCATTCTTGGTGAACAAATGCAATATTACAAGGAGAGTAACTCGGATGAAGGAAGTACTATTTCCAACATATGCTATATGATCCAAGGGGATGACCCCCTTGAGGTAAATTCTAACTCTGAGCTTGATAATGATGATTAAATACCCTATGGGGAGCTTTCCTTAAGTCAAAGATTTTTCTTCCCTCCTTTATAAAATACCAATAAAATCAATGCATAAACTTATAAATGATACAAATTAACAATGATAACTAAATCAAGCTTAGCATAAAATACTTTTATGCTATAAAGAATATGTATGAATATTTTTAATCTAGTATAAGAAATCATATATATGTATGTATGATCAATTTAAATATCAATTGAAATATGATGCATATATATATAGAAAACAAGTATGAATATATAAAAATCAATTTTCATGATATGTATGTGTATAACTCATAACTACCACCCTATCATACACATGTTTAAAAAGATATTCATTAAGAGCATACAAGGCATCATCGCCCAATTAACCGCCCTTTGAAGGTAGAGGTTTTCAAAAATAAGATTTGCAAATAATTTTAGCATAGTTTGAAAACACTGCCGATTGAAGAATATGAAACTAGTTTTAAAGGTAATTTGAAAACTAGTAAATCCTTTAAGTAAGGAATAAATATATATATATCTTATGAAAACATGCTAATTACCCAAAAATTGACACTTAAGATGTATAAAGCACAAACATAAGCTCATGCAAACAAATTCATGAGCGAACAAAAAAATGAGTGCACAATTATTATGTAAATAACACATTCATGAAGACAAAATAATAAAGCTTCAAAAATCAAAATTAGCGTGAAATTCTTTTTCTTAAAAACATGATATATCATAAAATCATGCAAGAATCATAAAAACTAGGACACACAATGTACAATCAAATATAAAATGAGTACAAACATGTACAACATTAAGAACACATGTAGCTCAATATTCGTACATGTATACATATTATCATATGATGTGATCGTATAAATCAATATATGCTTTAACTAAAGCATATAAAAATATGAATCAACCAAAAGGAATAGGCATGTAAATTCACTTGAAAACATAAACACTATTTTTAAAAATACATGTATAGTTAGCAACCAACAAATTCAACATTAAGCACAAAATAATACATGATAGAGTATAGGTTACTACACTAGCAATAAGTATTTAAAAAAATTTTAAAAGTGGAGGATGAAATGGTTACCAAAACCTATGTAGCCAATTCATTTCTCCAAAAACATGGTGGTCCTTCCACCACGCTTCCTTGATAGCGATGCATTAAATGAGTTTGTCTTTCAAGCTCCACATGCATCCACCACGAAGGCACCAACCTCTCACGTCTTGTGAGAGCCCATATCTATATCAAAAATAAGAGGTGAAAATTTTGGTACCTATATCTTTTTGAGTCCATGGGGGTTAGTAACATATGGAACCTAAATATTTTTATTTGCAAAATTTAAAGAATTTAATCTATTAAAGCAAAATTTTACAAGATGGCCTTTACAGCCACAATGTGTACGTGTGTACACTCTAGCATACATATGTGTGGTCTGAGAATAAGCATGGTGTGCTGTGATGTTGCCGTGAAGGGTGTGCATGAATATGTGGAGCATTCTTTTTACAAAACATGAATTTTAATCTATTATGGTTAAATGCACATTGGCTCAAAGTGAAGCTCAAACAATCAATATTTTTCTTCAAAATATAAATATCATTTTCAATTTTAGAAGAAGAGACATGAGCATGAAAGACAAAATTCTTTTTCACTTTGAAAATATTTTCTTTTTTTTCAAAATAATTTTCTTTTTCAAAGACTCATTTTCTTCAAAACAAAATCTTTTTCTTTAGAAATCAAATTAATTTTATTTTTTAAAAATTTATTTTCTTTTAAAATAATTTCAAATTCAGTTTGAAAAGAGTCTTTTTTTTAAAACAAGATCATTTTTATTTAACAAATAATTATTTTCTTTCTTCAACTTCTCATTTCATCTTCAAATCATATTTTTTAAGAAATTTTTGACAAAACAATTTATCAAAATTTGTTTGTTAATTTCAAGTGGTATCAAAATCTTCAATTGGTATCTTAATATTTGTAACGCCCCGATCCCAAGGATACGGAGACGTTATGGCGACGTACATACGCGAGGTGAAAACACACTCTCGAGTACGTTAAGCCTCAGTACAGGACAGGGCCTCCATATACACAAGAGTTCCAGCAGGAAATAAGTACAAGAATACCTGCAGAAAGGGGTTAGTGTGAAATAAAAATCAGAGAGCCGATAATCGGTATCGGTCGACACCGACTACGGAGATTTTCCAAAATAATCCAGAAAAATTTCAGAAAATCCTAAAAAATATAAAATATTAGAAAATGATTTGTGAAACTGAAATCAGCTCAATCAGATTATCAGGAAGGTCAAATCAATTTTGTACGTCGTAGCGCGTACTGATACTGTGATACGTACACCGAGGATCAGGGGGTTACAATATTTATGTTTATTGGTTTAATAAAATTTATTTTGTCGATTGGTAACAGAATTTATTTCAATTGGTTATCAAAATTTGTTTAAATATTTACAAATGGCATCAAAATTTATTTTAAGTGTTTTCAAAATTTGTTTTGATTTGTATTGCTTATATGCAAGGGGAGCTTAACATCTCCTCTATATATACATTCATATTGAGTGTAGTATATAAAGAAAAACTTGACCTCTTTTTTTATATTGTACAGTGTGTAAAGTAAGCTTAATATCTCCGTTTATACATTGTATAATATGCTTATATGGGTTAGAGTTTAGTCATTCCTTCTCCATACATGCAGTGGGAGTTAACTTGACGTGTCTCCTCTTCTTGAATTTATATCGCATATAAATTTATCTTATTTATTTTTCTTCGCCCCTTTGTTAATGAATTGACAAAAAGGGGGAGAAAATTGAGAGTTTATATATGCATGTTATGTTCTTGTTTATGCATATATATTAATGTTTGTTTAATATTTAGTTTATATATTTCATTGAATATCTTTATATTTAATTGCTATATGCATGAGTTAAGGAAGAGATTCTATGAAGCTTTTCTTTAATCCATACATATATAACTCCATGAGTTTTGTCATCATCAAAAAGGGGGAGATTGTTGGCCCAAAGGCGCATCACTCTTATGGTACTGATGATCTTGTGTTTATTAAGTTTCAAATATTCAATCAAGCTCTTAGTTAGCGTTTAGCTTCAACAAAAGATTCGAAGTCAAGTTTTAAAACAATCACATGTTGATTCATGAGCTAGTTTGGATCGAATTTGGATCCAGTCAAAATGGAGAAGATGATTTTCGAGAGAAGATTTTTAAGAAGACTTGAGTCCTACTTTGTAAGTTTAAGATTTTTATTTTAAACAAAATGTAAATGATAGATTAGTTGTGGACTGCTCAAGCTTTGACACACACATACAAAATTTATATCATTTTCATAATAAGATAGTTTTAATTAGGATTTTGGTTTTGAGCTTCAAAGAATACACATTTTGATTTCATGAATAGATTTCATCAAAACAAGTTTACATAGTTTATATGTGTATTGGATTTTATCCATATATATTATTGCTTCATATTGTCTAGAAACTTATTTTGATGGGTTTAATTCATGTGTTTAAAGTTTTATATTTATCAAAACATATTTTGGAGCTTATTGTCAAAAATAAGTATATTTCATTCTTTAAATATTGGATCATTTTTATACACACTATGCTTTAAAAGTGTTTTAAATATCTTATTTTTGTATTTCTACAAGTACATACTATGCTTCAAAAGTTTTTAAATATCTTGTTTTTGAATTTGTGCAAGTTTTGAAAAAATCAGTTTTTCATTTCAAAGTTTAAGTTTTGAAAAATACCAGTTTTGTTTAAAGCTTAAATTTCTATGCTTCAAAAATAGTTCAATTATTTGTAATATGTGTTTATTTTTTATCATACATATTTGTACTTCAAAATGTTTACATGAACTTATTTTTGTGAATTTTATGGAGATTTTATGGGATTTAAAAGGATTTAAAATGAAGTTAAAAGGATTTCTCAAAAAACCCTAAAAATTTGGTTCTGAGGCTGCTTACGGTCGACTGATCGGTCGACCGAAGCAAGCTCGGTGGACTAGACGGTCGACTAACGTGCACAACATGCAAAGCCCAGATCGGTCGACTCGGTCGAGAGACAGAAAGTCTCTGTTGGGTCGCAGTCGACCGACCGGTTGACCGAGGAGCATGTCTTGCGGAGCGGTTGACTGAGCGGTCGACCGGCAACCCCAACCGACATGTCATCCTGAGCCCCAACAGCTAGTTTTCTGGGTCTATAAAAAGGGGTTATTTTGGCCAGTTTTTGTTAATATTTTTGGACAAGTTTAGAGTTAGTTTTTCCTAACCTCCACAAAGTTTTCTCTACAAGTTTTACAGCTTAAACTTCTATATCAAAAGAATTTTTCAAGGGTGATTCTCTTGAGTTTTCAAAAATATTTTTTTTTTGAGTTTTTCACCACAAATTCTATCTAGTTTTTCTCACACAAATTTGAGCTTTTCATTGCTATATCAATCCTATAGGGATCCTTGTATGTGAAAGAGTTTGTTTGTAATCAAGAAGTGATCACAAAGTTTTCATCTTTATATTGAGGAGAAGTTGAAAGTTGCGGCGTTGGGGAACTTGCGGGTTCGTGTGGTGTATTGTTCTTATGGGAACTAGTGAGGGACTTGAGAGTCCAAGAGTTCTTAAGGGAGCTCATTGTAGGTGTTGCGGCATCGAGTGATCTTGTGGGATCGATTTTAGTGGAATTCTTTCATTACGATGAATACGGGGACGTAGAGCAAGTGGCGCGAACCTCGATACAATTCTCCCGTGTTTGCGATTGCTCATCTCTCTCTCTCTCTCTCAACTCACTTGTGTTTATATCTTACATCTCTTTTATACTTGTGCTCATCTATTACATGCTTGATATTACTAGTGCTTATTGTCATATATGCTTGGGATTGTTTAGTATCTTGCATGCTCTTATTCCTTGTACATTCATTGTATGCTTGATATTGTGCTCACACTAGTATTCAACCACAAAAGCTATAGTAGCACCTCAACTCTTAATCTAGAGGAATCTTGAGGAGAAAGTTCAGAGCCCTTTACCGGGAATTAGGCTTCACTCTTTGGTTATACGTTATGTGTTAGTGTAGTTTTAGTTTACATAATTAGTTTTAATTTCGCATTTGTTTGGCATTAGATTAGCAAGTCATATATTCAATCCCCCTCTAGGTGACCTACGTTGCAGAAGAAATCATGACTATTTTAGGAATAATATAAATAGAGAATGCCATAACTCTATCTGGAAGAAGCCCCGAATCCGAAAATTCATTCTATACTGACGTTCCTTATGTAATGGCACAGTCGGTTTGATTATATAAGTGATGACTACTCTACTTTCTATACTATTTCCCATAAAATGTCCATATATATAAGAGTAGAATGCAAAGCAGTAGAACTATCAAATATAAGACAATACTGTGTGCTAGAACCAAAGAATGCTAGAATAAGTTGAGAGTGAGCCACACCTTGCTTGCCGCGACATCCCTGTCTATTCATATCTTAAGTTGGTATAAGGACGACGGGAACTGAAAACAGAAAAGGATGGAAGAGATTCAAGGATCAAGAGAAGGATGGTCAAAGGGAATAGCTAACTTTATACTTGTAATTGGATAGTATAACCATGATTCATGCGTTCCAGATGCAAATTTCTTTACTATTAATTTGTCGACTGATTGTAACGAAAATGTAAGAGTCTAAGCTCTGATACCGTCCTGTAACGCTCCGATCCCGCGAATACGGAAACGTTACTGCGACGTATATATGCTGAGTGAAAATACCCTCACACATATACGCTAAATATCAGTACATGCGAGAATCAGAGTATAGAAGCACAGTGATAATATATATTCCAGTAATAATAGCACAAGTACACAGTTATCACAGAGCATGATACAATATTTTAAGAATATTAGATCACCAAGAAGAGCAAGAGCATGATATGCAATATATAAAGACTGAAAAATACTCACGAGTAGAAAGATGAGAATCTCGCGAGCCGATCAAGAGGGTTGGAAGAAATGGGGCTCTGGACAGACAACTGCTAATTCACGCTTCTACTGTGCTCTCTGATCAATTACAAAAGGCCATCACGGTCCAGGCTCCTGGATCGGACATGAAGGTCCAGGATTGTCAAAAAATAACCTAACAAGTACGTAAGATAAAGCCAGTTGGCGTGCTCAGGCAGTCACACGTGCACATGATCAAGTGATGTCGTTCAGCCATACAGGTAAATTCAAAATCAAGTAAGTACATGTGTATCGATAAATCTGAGTCAGAAAAATGCACAGAAAATGATGTCGAGAGTATAGGTACATAAACATGCAATGCCAGTACAAGTCAGTAAGTAAGAGGTCAGAAAATCTCGAGTAATAATCTAGAAATCACATATAATAAAACAGAATGTCTAGCTCAAGTCATACAACATGAATTGTTGAATTATAGTAACAGGGCAATTCACGTGCAGGGGTAAATTAGTGTGTTGCATTTAAGTTATCCAATAATAATCATCAGTACCGTCTAATATTTCAATCATCTCCCTGCTAGTGTCACCCATCACTGACAGTCCATACTAGAGTTTGCATTCTAGTATAACTCACTCGGATTCGATATGGGTGTACCATTAACCGAAAGAAGGAGAGATCAAATATCACCCGTTCCTAATATTATTATTATTTGGTTGTCAAATTCTTATTATTCATCTGATCCATATATCTAAGTATGTGTTACTGGTACACATACATTCATATATAAATAAGACGAGTTATATTGGAAACTGATGAAGAACTAATGGATCATATTTATAGTGGGTCCTGCCTCTGCCCGGGACTACGACTCAGGAGATCAGGCTACTGGTTCTAGGGACTTATCATTACGCGCCCCACACGACATTTCTTCTGGGGATTTATCATTACGTGCCCCACACGACACTTCAGAGATCAGGTTACTGCTTCCGAGGACTTATCATTACGCGTCCACACGACACTTCAGAGATAACCACCATTATAGATATGACATCATACCGGCATCCATCAGTCTCCCTCGCCCTAGTGTAAGTTAAGAAATTTATTATATATTGTCCAGTGGTAATGTTCACACTGTGTTCGTAGCAATCCAATATCCATGATTAGCCGTTTATGGAGATCCACAGGGCTACAGTATCAGGAATGTAGTATCAGGAGTGTAATTTTTAGTTTCAGGGGGCTCAAGAATATAGGAGTCTGGAGTACAGGAGTTCAAGAGTACAGGAGTTCAGGAGTACCAGATGTCTGGTAGCAGTAAAATAATCATGTTAAGTCCCCGTAAAAGCATTAATTATGAATAGGCAATATAATACAGGTGTCAGGTGTGATAGTATCCAGTCAGGAGTCATAGCATCAGGTCAAGTGTATCAGTACCAAGTAGCATGTATCAGGTGTAGCATGTCAATTGCCAGGTGTCAGATATCAGGTATCAGACATTAGGTGTCAAGTGATAGCATGTCAAATGCCAGTGTCAGATGTCAGGTGTATTTAGAAAATATCCCGTATCAGGTGATAGCATATCAAATGTCAGGTGTCAAATATCAGTGTCAGGTGCCAGGCGTCAAGTGATAGCATGTCAAGTACCAGTGTCAGATGTCGATATCAAGTATTAACATATTGATGTCAGGTGATTAGCAGGTCACATGACATGATACAGGAAAATAATATAGTTAAATATTTCAAACTTTTCACAACCATATCAATAAGAATTATTAATTATATTATTAATTATTCAGACGAGGCTAGTTAAGATAGAGCAAGTTAGGCCATGTTAGCATAACGCTTAGTACACAGCGGAGCTTGGCTCCTGCCTTCATAGCTCTAGACGCTAATGCGTTCGACGAGGCTATACTCACGGCGGAGCGGTCTTATGAATATCCGACTATCACACACGGCGAAGCTATACTCGAACGAGTCTAGTTGTAAAGCGCTAAGTGCTAAGCTCGCCTCCTGGCGGAGCTATATGAAATCCGGCAGTTAAATAGGTACCTCCAAAAATGTTAATACAACACATGCACATAAATAACAATATATACCAAACATGAAATAGGGTACTTGCAATAACAACCAACAGGTATTCGCAAAGCATGTATAATATTTGAAATTGCATATTATATATCAACTCGCATAACGAGACATCATATATTAAAAGCCAGGATAGCATTCACCTAGCATGTAACAAGCAGTAGAATATGTGTCATGAATTAAATATATAGAAAAGCACTTATCCAATATAAAATATAGTACTCGCCCAAATAACGAAAAGGAGTACTCGCCCAAATACCGAAAGAGAATACTCACCCAAATTCTAAAAAAGAGTTCTCGCAATCTTAAAAAAAGTTATTCGCCTAAATCATTAGAAAATGCCGTAAAATTCGTAACACCAGAAACATGTGCATACCACCATCCATATTAAAATATATACATATATATATACATATATATATTAATATTTATTTAGAGAGAGAATAAGAGAGAAGGAGAGAGGAGAGAGGAGAGAGAATCAAGAGAGGGAGAGAGAGAATAAGAGAGAGGGAGGGCTAGAGAGACAATGAGTGGGGGGAGAGAGAACTAGGAGAGGAGAGCGAAAGAGTTCTCAGATTTTGAGAACAGGGAAAAGAAAGCAGAAAGGAAGGAAGAAAGAAAGAAAAGAAAAATAGAAAAGAAAAGAGAAAAGGAAGGGAGAGGTTGGCTAGTGGCCAATGGTCACCGGAGGTCGCCGGCAGGCCTGGACGGCCGCAACTGACGGCCAGGATGGCCGGCGACAAGGGGGTAGGGTGGAGGTAAGGTGGTGATGGTGTTGAGGGTGATGATGAAAATGATGGTGAAGATGTTTTGGTGGTGATTGTTGTTGTTGGTTGTTGTTGTGGTCGGGGTGGTGATGAAGTTATGGTGGTGTTGGGGAGTTGGAGGAGGAGGTGGATATGGTGGTTGGGTGGTGAGTTTGTTGGTTTTGAAGTGGGAGGAGTTGGTGGATGTATGGTGGTGGTAATGGAAGAAGTAGAGGTGGAGGATGGAGATGGTGGACGAAGATGAGGGAGGGAAGGGGTGATGGCCTACCCTAGGTAGTGGTGGTGAGGGCCTGCCATGGTGGAAGTGAAGGAGGAAAGAAGATAGTGGTGTTGATATTGAAGTAGTTTTTGTTGTTGTTGGAGAGGAAAGGTGATGAAGAAGGATAAGGAGGAGGTTGCTTGGGTGGTTGGTGGAGGAGATGGCCGAAGGGGGCGTTAGTGGTGGAGGTGCAGGTGGTGGCCAGCGGTGGAGCCAAGGGAGGAGAAGGGAGAGGAGATGAGATTGTGTGAGAGAGTGACGGTAAATAGGAGATGGGGGAGAGAGAGATTGTTTATTTTAAAGAAAAAAGGAGTAAAATTATGGGATGGGGGTAGGGATTGGCAGATGATGAGATGGGATCATGGCAAGTCAGTTGACTTGGGGGAAAGGAAAAGAAGGGAAAAGAAAGAAAGAAAAAGAAAATAGAAAGGAAAAATAATATTATTTAAATAAGATAAAAATTGACTATTTCGGAAATGTTCCCAAAAATTTTCAAAATAAAAAATATTATTTCAAGATACATGGTGAAATCGGATTCAAAAAATTCATTCTAATTTTCAAACTAAAAATCATAAAATCTTCCGGCGATACCGGTCGACACCAAAAAACCTGTCGATTTTCAATAAATTCAGAAATATCCTCAAAAATGTGTTTAGATAAAAATGAGATTCTAAGAAGTAATATGAAAGTTATTTTTAGAAATTTAACTCCGTTTGTAAATTAAAATCTTGAAATGGTCGACGATACCGATCGATACCAGTTTTGAAGATTTTGCAGAATAATTCAGAAAAAATTTAGAAAGTAATGAAAAATCTAAAATATTAGAAAATGATATTTGAAATTGAAATCGCTCAAATCGAACTATCAAAAAAGTCAAATCAAATAGTATGCTTGTGTCAAGTCCTTGGTTTGGACTCGGATTAACTCTGAGTCCAGAAATCCAGATCCGATACAAAACAATATCATAAATAAATACAAATCAAAAATAAATATCGGGAGAAGATGAAAAAATACGATTGAAAATCAGAATACGTATCTAAGTACATATTCCAGGAACGAGGTGTTACACTCTTCTTCCCCTGGGCCATGACCTACACCACTGTTTGAGAGTTGCATGGATCACCAGGGGAACGCGATGGGCGTTAAATAGAAGCTAAGAATCAATCTTGTAATGCCCCGATTCCGCGAAAACGGAAATGCTATTGCAACGTACATATACTGGGTGAAAATACCCTTACATACGTACTCTAAGCATCAGTACAGGCAGGAATCAGTGTATGAAAGAATAGTGCTATTATACATTCTAATATAAATAGTACAAGTACATTATTATCACAAAGTGTGATCCAATATTACAGAAATATTACATCACCAGAGAGCACAAAAGTACGATATACAAGATGATTTACAAAGTATAAAATTGGTAGATGCTCGCGAGTAGTAATAGAGAATCTCGAGAACCGATTAAGAGGGGGCTGAAAGAAACGAGTTACGGATGATCTGCAGCCGATTAACCACTCTTTCGCTGAGCAAAGAACCTCCGCGAAAGGGGTCCACTACGTCCAAGTTCCGGGATCTGGACATGCGAGGTTGTCAGAAAAGCAACCCAATGAGTATGTAAAATAAAGCCATATGGCGTTCACAAGCAAACACACGTGTACAAGATCAAAGTGTTGTGCATTCAAGTCATGCAGACAGGAAATGGACAGTAATGTAAATAATAATAAATTAAATAGTAAATATAATAATAAATTAAATAGTAAATATAAAGGCAGGACTAATCCAGAAAGTAAACAAGTCAGATAACTAAATACATTAGCACAGTGAAACATTTAAGAATAGAAATCATAAAGTCAGTACTAGATCACGAAATAATAAGTCAGGATGCTAATACAGCAGCGCGGATATAATCTATATCAGGTGGCAGACAATATATTATAATTAAACAATAGGAGACAGGGGGTATTTCATAAGTTTGCAGGTCAGGTATTATAGTAGTAATAATAGTAATAATAATATTAATAATAATAGTTCTTGAAATCTGAATCGAATTCGAAATCACAAAATCCGAATTAAAATCCAAAATGTTAAATCTAACTTAAAGCCTGGCGAAAGTTAAAGCATGAAAAACCAATTGTACAAGCACGGTTTACAACTTCATGTACATCGAGGGGATAATCCAAAAAAGAAAACCCTCACACACACACACACACATAAGACTTATATTACGCCTGACATGACACTTCACATGGGATTTATTGAACCCAAATTACACTTCAGTACCCCAACCACTATAAACACGACGTCATACCGGTATCCATCAATTCCCCCCATCTTGAAGTAAGTTGTTTATTTATTAATAGTTATATAATATAAAATATATATATTTATAGTTTGTAATAATAAGTGTACGGGAGTACAGTGGTTCAGGAGTATAGGATTCCAGTATGTATAACAGGATAACAAGTATTGAGTAACCGATCAAATGTTACAGTATCTAGAGTAGTCACTGGTACAGATTTGTGATACCACGTTGCCCTTTTCACGTCGATTGTCCTACGAACCGATGTGAATAAAAAAGGTGGTGGCAATTTTGAAAATAAAACGAGTAAACAATTAGGTTGTTTATTTTTCGAAAAAATTAAAAAGCTTCCACATCGGTTCATTAAAGAACCGATGTTAAATGTCTGGGTTACAGAACTGATGTAAAAAATTCATATCCCTTGCCATGTTATCGATCCAAGAGATGTGCAGTGGGATAACTCATCTCCCTTTCCTACTTATCTGCTCAACCCATCTCTCTCCTCATTATCTGCACCCCCTCATCTCTCTCTCTTCTTCTCCTTCTTCTTTCATTTCCCCTCATCGACAGACTGCGGAGGGCGTCTAATGTAGGGAGGTCATGCCAGTAGGGTGTCCATCTTTTCGATCGTTGATCGAGCCTGCGGAGGGAGGTTGCATCGGAGTTCATCGCGAGTCTGTCATGATTTCTTTGATCTCGATTTTAAAGTTTGATTTCTTCGATCTTGATTTTAAAGTCTAGCAGAGGGAGGTATCGATTTTAAAGTTCGATCTCGATTACTCTGTTGTTTCTGACATCATCAAGGAGATCTACCACTATCCTTCTTTAAGTAATGATGCAGCAAGTGAGCAAGCGAGGCCCCCCCACATGAGATCATGTAGGTCTTCTTATGGATGATAGTGATTTTTTTATTCAGATCAGATCTTGGTGTGGACATATGTGTTCACATGGCTGATTTCGATTCAAATCCTATGGCTGATTTCAATTCAGATCAGAATTGTATGATTTTTTTTAAGTTCTTGGAGTTCTTTTTTTGGGAGTTTTTCGATTCAGATCTTGGAGTTCTTTGATCAATAGGTTTGATCTTTTTTGTGTGATGTATGTGTCCATGGAATGATTTTTTTTTTATGTATGTGAGTAGATCTTGGAGTTCTTTGATTTAGATGTATGTGTTCATGGGTTCATTCAGATAGGTTTCAACGAGCTGTATATGTTCATGGATTTAGATATTTGTGTTTATATGATCAATGGGTATGTGCATGATGATTTTTTTTTTTTAAATTTGAGTTTCAATGTCGATTCTAAAAATAACCGATGTAGTAATTGGCAAATAGACATCAGTTTAAAACTGACATGGAAAGTCATAAACTATTTACGTCGCCTGGATATAGTCGGACCCTTAACAGTTTTT
Organism: Agave tequilana; assembly: GCA_038442645.1. Lineage (NCBI taxonomy): Eukaryota > Viridiplantae > Streptophyta > Magnoliopsida > Asparagales > Asparagaceae > Agave > Agave tequilana. The sequence goes on along the minus strand of JAVJIF010011646.1, from coordinate 85,063 downwards.
AATGTCAGTTTTAAACTGACGTGATAGCCCTTTTCTATTGTAGTGGGTATACAGTTCATTCTAAGTACTTGATATAAATAAATACAAGATCACAGTATTGTATATCTGTCAACTAGCACGCCATGTAACATGAAATAGATAAATAGTATAATTGAATGTTTCAAACTCTTCACAACCATATATAAAGAATATTATCAATAATAATTGAATAGCTAAACAAAGCTAAATAAATAACTAAGCGCACAACCAAGCAGAGGTAAGCAGTACTGGAGAAAGGTCAGCGAGCAGCATTGATCGCTAAAGAGCACTACTGGACTACCACACGGGAACAATGTTAAAGCGATATTTTGTCATCCGACAGAGTTCCGCTCGGGCGAGTCTAGCAATAAAGCGCTAAGTGCTCAGCTTGCCTACCAGGCAGAGCATATATAAAATCGCGAAGCGGCTAAGCTCGCCCCTTGTAACTACCACTAAAACCAGATGGTATAAGCCACATTGCTTATTGGATAGCCCGAGAACTGTGCTTTAGCAAGAAGGCTAGCAGGGGCCAGAAGACCAAGTGGCTATCAGTTGAAATGTTAGTACCAAACAAACACACACATATAATAATCAATAAATAATCCACAGCATGATCCACCACAATTGAGTAGGCGAACCACTACGCCAAACTACCATGAAACCCAGAAGGTATAAGGTCAGTTCCTATTGGGTAGCCTATAAAGCAGCCTATCGTAATTGTTGGCCTAGAGGCCTTCCACTCTAGTTTTGATGATGATTAACTCATATAGTTATAGTTTACTAATAATCTTGTGATATTTAGTTTCAGACACTTAACCAAGATATTAGTAGGTGATTAGCTTCAACAAAAGTGTTTTGGAGCTTTCACATGGTGATTCAAGAGCCCGATCATCAAAGTTCATATCTAGCACTCGTTGGAGTCAAGCTCGGTGGATCACGTTTGGATCGAGTCAACTTGGAGACGGCGCTCTACAAAAAGACTTCGGTACATTGTTCAGTTTATGTTTTAGATCCATTGTTAAAGATTAGATAGTGTGATATACTCAAGTTCACAACACACACACTTATTTAAGTTTCATGTTTTGGTTTTCGGTTTTTAGTTTAACCGATCTTGGTTTTCATGAATAGATAGAATCAAAATAAGTTTACATGGTTTAATGTATATTAGATTTTTTCTATATACATGTATGCTTCAACTATTTATACAAACTTAGTTTGATAATCTATTTCATGAGTTTGGTGTTTTGGTATTTTAACAAAACGTAACTTTAGATTTTAAGTCAAAAATATTGATATATATATCTTTCATGTATATTGGATTATATCCATATACAACATGCTTCAAGTTATTTCAATATCATGTTTTTGTATTTATACAAGTTTATAGAAAAAATCGTATTTTCCTTTAGAAGTTTGGATTCTAGAAAATACCGTTTTTGATTTTTGGCAAAATTTCTTAGTTACAAAAATAGTCCAAAATGTTTATAACATGGTTTGATTTTGCTCAAACATGTTTGTATATCAAAGTATTATACTGAAACTATTTTTGTGGATTTTTAGAGATTTTATGAGATTTATTTGATAATATTAAAAACCCAAGTTTTAAATCCTATAATCTGCCTGCCAGGCCCTGGCGGTCGACCGGAACGGTCGACTGGACCAGTGGTCGGTCGATTGGTGTAACACCCCATCCTCGGTATACGTGCACAGTTACGTATCCTGATTTTTGGTGCATTTTATTATTATTATTATTTTATTTTATTTTATTTTATTTTATTTTATTTTCTGCTATTTAAATACTTACTCATATAGCAGTACTGCATGATTTGATCTGTTTGGTATTCAGATTTGACTAATTTTAGTTTCAAATATTATTTTTTAATATTCTAGATTTTTCATGATTTTCTGGAATTTTTCGGAATTAAATTGTAGATCTTCAAAACCGGTGTCGGCCAGTATCACTGGTTGATTACAGGAATTTTAATTTGCTATTGGAACCAAATTTCCGGATTCTGCTTTCACATTCCTTCTTAAAATTATGTTTTCTTCCTTTGGGCATTTTCTGGGAATTTTCAGATTTTATCGAAAATTCAGCCTACCCGGTGTAGACACCGATCCCAGTATATTCCAGGATTTTTATTTTGAAAATGAGATAGAATTTATGGAAACCGATTTCACCAAAAGTCATTTCATAATATTTATGATTTTTGTGAATTTTTGGATAGCTTTCTGAGATACTTCAATTTTTGGTCATTCCTGGAGTTTTCGGTATTTTCCCAAATACCGAGAATTTATCCAAGTTTTCCACTTATCTATTTTTTCATTTTTCTCTCTCCTTCCTCAAACGCGAGCTTCACCAGCTGAGTTCATCATTAATGCAGCCACCCTCTCCATGCTGCATTAAATGCTTATGGGCTGACTCAACTCAAGTCCAATCACCCATGCCTTGTCCTTTTCTTTTGAAACGCAGCCTCCTTGCGTTTTCCTCTGGACGTAGCCTTGAGCTCCCGCGTTTGGCTCTTTAAATGGCCTAAACGCAGCCTTGGGACTTTGCAAACGCCACACTCATTGGAGGGAAAGTGATGATGGTTTATTATTATAATATTTTCCTCCCTTTATATATATATATGCATCCCCATCTCTCTCTTCCATTTTTCCTTCATCCTTTTTGTTCCTGCAAGCTCCAACAGCAAGCTCACCACCACCAAGCCCCTTTGGCCGGCCATCACAACTACTCACCATCTCCATTTTTCCATCACCAATTCCTCCACCTTCTTCTCCTCCATCTCCTTCACCATTTCCAAACAACTAACTCCATCTTCTTCAACCTCTTTCACCAAGAGACACCAAAAGAACCCATCACCTCCACAAAACTTCATCACCATCTCCACCACCACCTGCACCACCGTAGCCTCCACCGAGCATACCATCTTCACCCCCTCGTCAACCTCTTTCCGGCGGACTATAGCTTCATTCCCCGCAACGCCATTTGCAAAATCTCGTTTTGCCATATTGAGTTGGACTTGCATCATCAACCTTTTGCCTTCTCTTGTGGAGACCGGCCACTCCTTTGGATTGGGGCCGTGTTCTTCTTCGTTGACAGGATTCTAGGCCGGTGCCCTCCTTTTGGTTTGGGACCGAGCTTCATCACCGTAGATTTCCCGGTAATCGTTCGCGATTGTTCCGGTGATCGTTTTGGTGATTAACTTGGCAAAGGACTCATCTTCTTCACTTGGCACTCTTGCTGGACTTTGGACGCATTCTAGGCGAGTAATTCTACTCGCCAAGACTTGGACATTGTTCTCATACTTGTAATATTATCAACAAACCACAGCCCTCAAGCATCAGGATCTGTTCTCTGTTTTGCACCCATTAGTCGACTTGACCCCACAACTAGTCGACTAACTTCCTTGAAACGCAACCTTATTTCTGAAAACGCAGCTTTCATTAGTCGACTACCCCTTTTCTACAGTCGACTAACTCTCTCCTGAGACGCGGACTTGTGAGACGCGGACTTGAGACAAGACGCGGACTTGTGAGACGCGGACTTGAGACAAGACGCGGACTTGTGAGACGCGGACTGGAGACAAGACGCGGACTTGTGAAACGCAGTCTTGCGAAACGCAGCCTATTAGTCGACTAACCCCTTCTTCTAGTCGACTAACTTTTCTCCTGAAAACGCAACTCTTTGAAAACGCAACCCATTAGTCGACTTCCCTTCTCTATAGTCGACTAACTACTCTATAAGTCGACTAATTGCCTTCCCCTAGTCGACTAATTTTGGTTATTTGCTGTGGTTAATTACTTTCTTGGAAATGAATCTTATACTCGGGCCATGTATTAGATATTGCTATTTCATGGCATGTTACTTGATGAATATCACCTCTTATCATGCTATCTATTGACACAAGGCATGATACACCTGACTCCTATAATTATCATTATAACGGGAATGATAACCGGACTTCATGATTTACAAACTTGATTACTTGATAGTACGAACCAGTACTCCTGATATACCTGTACTCCTGACATGTTCCTGCTCATTCCCGAAATCTGATAATTATTTAATATACCATAAAATGAGACAACTTACATTGGGTCGGGGGAAACATGCGGCTATCAATATGTGTTCATGTTTACAGTGGCATTAGGTATGTTGTGCAACTGAACTTCCGGTCTGACCTGTGGGCCTCCAGGCGACCGAGGGGAGTGCTGGCTCCCTCATTCCTGGTACCATCATGATAAGGGCATACAATAAGTCCCTCCTGTTTGCCTTGCGGCGGGTTCCGTCACCAAGCAACGGAACAATCCTGGGCCGTGGTCCCGGGTATGCACGGGACCCACTGTAAACATAGTTCGTTGATACCCCCGCTGGTTTCCAATAACAATCTTGCTTTACTCGGATATGGATCTATGTGTGCTGGGACGCTAGTTCACATAGCTAGATATCAGGGTAAGACGAGTAATAATAATAATAATAATAAAAGACGTTAATTGTGGGTGTTGTATGCGCTTGGATTACGGGGACATGAGATAAAGGTATATAGATGAGGGTTTCCTTGTTTGGATTATTCCCTCGAAGTACTAGTCTCATGAGGTCGTAACTTGAGCTTATACAATGCCTTTCGTTTATAACATTTTGTGCTTCCTTACTCGCTGGCTGATTATTCATGATATTGTACCGACTCTCATACTCTTATTTCTTATGCCGCTCGGCTGTAACCTGTTTACTTGTTTGGGAGGTCCTGACTCCCTTGAATTTGTATGTTCAGGTTCCGAACCTTGGATCGAGGTGGAGCCTTCTGTGGTAGATCAAGCTTTCCTTTCCGAGCAGGCTGATTAGTCTCGGTTGCTGTCGTCCCAGACTTTTCTTTTTGGCTCGCGGGACCTTCCTCCAGCTCGTGAGCATCTTGTAATCTTATTGTAAATCGTACTTTTGTGTTTGGCTGTGATATATGATGCATGTGATATGTAAATGTATGTCACAATCTGTGATAACCTTGTACTTTGTACGTCTTATGTTGGCATATGAATGGACGCTACGCTTTGTCATACTCTGATCCTTGCTTGTACTGATGCTTAGCGTATATACATAAGGGTATTTCTGACCTGCGTATGTACGTCGCAGTGACGTCCCCGTACCCTCCGGATCGGGGCGTTACAGGTTGGTATCAGAGCCCAGGCTCTCACACCTATAGTACAATCAAGCAGCAAATTAATGTAATTTGCCATTGCCAACTACAATGTACAAGTTATCTAGTCCTTCTTGATTCCTTTCCTTGTGTCCTAAAATCCTTTCATCTTTCCAGTTTCCAGTCTCCTTTTTACCAACATAAGTATGGATAGAAGGACGAGTCGTAACAATGCCGGACAAGCATCGAATGGACCCGCGGGGGAGAATGTTGAGATTCTGAGGGTTATCCAGACTATGATGGAAAATCAGCAACAGCAGACGGAACTCCTTCGGCAAGAGTTAGTAACTCCCAAGGAACAAAGGCCGGGGAATGTATCAGACTTCAGGCGGTTACAACCGGCGATATTCACGGGAGAAGAGAAACCACTAGATGCTGAGCAATGGCTGATTGACACCACAGATCTGTTGAACGCAGCCCGGGTCCCAAAAGAAAATCAAGTGGAGGTCGCCAAGATTCAGCTAAAGGATGTAGCCAGGACTTGGTGGCTAGCTGAAGAAGCGAGATTGGAGAAACCTGTCTCGTGGGACCAGTTCTCCCAAAGCTTCTATAGTAGATTTTTCCCTGCCACCGCTCAGAAAGAAATGGAAGAACAGTTCATCCGACTTCAGCAGTGGAACCGGTCTGTGGATGAGTATGCCGCTGAGTTCTTGAGGCTGAGCCGCTTCGCTCCATATATGGTGGCTGATGAAGAAAAGCGGGCGAGTAGGTTCCAACAGGTTTGCGAATGGACATTCAAATCCTCTTGATGCCCCAACAGCTGAAAACGTATTCCCAAGTTCTCACCATAGCTCGGGAGGTGGAGCGAGGTCTGGAGAAAGGGAAATCTAATATGATGAGGAACCAGGCCATGAAGAGGCCATTTCCACAAGCAGGGAGAGGAGGTCCATTCAGAACAGCGAGAGTCCCAGCCATGAGACGGCCATTCCGACCAGCTCCCTTTCCAGTAACCCAACCATTCTTCTTTTGTAGTTATTGCCAGAAACCAGGTCACTCCCGACAGAATTGCCGTAGGGCAAATGGGTTATGCCTGGCATGTGGTTCCCGTGATCATTCAGTAGAAGTCTGCCCCCACAAGAGAATGGGGATGGCCAACCAAGCACTACCAGCACTTCCAGGACCAGATGGACAGAGGAACCAGGGACCAATGGTTAGGAGAGCCCTTCCCCTTCCCCCACAGCAAGTTATCCGCCCAGTCCAGAGGGGAGTTAGAGCTGCAGCAGGCCGTGGAAGAGGACGAGCTTACAACCTGACAGCGGAAGAGGCCGAAACTTCTGGAGAAGTGGTAACAGGTAAGATCAGGGTACACTCGAAGCCCGTTCTTGCCCTCTTTGATTCGGGTGCATCTCATTGTTACATATCTGATCGTTTTGTTGCCTTGCATTATATACCTGTTCGAACTTTAGACCACCAATGGGAGATTAGTACAGGGAATGGAGTAGTCGTATCTACTAAGGTTTGTATTGATTGCCCTGTAGAACTCTGTAACAGGACCTTGGCCATAGATATGCTCGTACTAGATACTAGAGGGTACGACATAATCTTAGGCATGACTTGGCTCAGCAAATACCATGCGGTCATTGATTGCCGAAGCAAGAAAGTTATTTTCAGAATACCGCTTCAACCTGAGTTCCAATTTGAAGGAGAACGCAAACCTGCCAAAGGAAAAGCACAGATGACTGCTGGTGAGATCCAGAAGAAGAGAGTGCCAGTTTGGAATGAGTTTCCAGAAGTATTTAAGGAGATCTCAGGACTTCCACCTGATAGGGTAATTGAGTTCTCTACTGATACCCTTCCAGGTACAGTTCCGATATCCAAAACTCCATATAGGATGGCACCCACTGAGTTAGAGATTCTAAAGAAACAGCTGCAAGAATACTTGGATAAGAGATTAATTAGACCAAGTGCTTCACCATGGGGAGCTCCAGTACTCTTGGCAAACAAAAAGGACGGTGGTAAACGGTTATGTATAGACTATAGAGAATGAACAAAGTTACCATCAAGAATAAGTACCCTTTACCAAGAATTGATGATCTGTTTGATCAGCTTCATGGAGCTCGAGTATTTTCTAAATTGGATTTACAATCAGGCTACCATCAGCTAAAAGTAAGGAAAGAAGATATTCCCAAGACAGCATTCAGGACCCGTTATGGCCATTATGAGTTCCTAGTTATGCCCTTCGGAGTCACCAATGCCCCTGCAGTTTTCATGGATTTGATGAACAAAGTGTTCTCATCATATTTGGATCAGTTTGTGGTTGTTTTATAGATGACATCTTGATCTATTCGAAGAACGACAGAGAGCATGCAGACCACTTAAGAATAGTGTTACAGACTCTCCAACAGGAACAACTTCATGCTAAGCAAAGCAAATGTGATTTCTGGTTAAATAGTGTGGCCTTCCTTGGACACATAATTTCAGAAGAAGGAATTTCAGTAGACCCTAGTAAAATTCAGGCAGTAAAGGACTGGCCAATTCCAAGGACAGTAACAGAAATTAAGAGTTTTATTAGATTAGCCGGATATTATAGGCGCTTTGTCCAGGATTTTTCTAAGATTGCAGCCCCGTTAACAAAGCTCACCCGGAAAGGAGAAAAATATATATGGACCCACCACCATATTACCAATCACAGTTCCAATCTCCATATCCACAACATCCACCCCAAAATAATTCCGAGATATCTGAGTTGAAGAACATGCTAGCAACCTTTACAAAGAACCAGCATCAGGAGTTGAATGAAATGAAGGCCCAGATCAAGCAATTGGCTGAGAATCAAAAAGGACTGTTCTTAAGCCAGCCATTGCTAAATCCCAAAGTTGAAGAGTCAGGACCCAGTCACTGTCATGCCATTCATACCCTGAGATCTGGTAAACAAGTTGACAATAAGGTTTCTAGTCCACAATCTCATCCAGTACCAAAGCCTACACCTCATGTCCCAATGCCACCAACTTTTGACAAACCATCCTCTAGTGCAGAGCCATCCACATCTCAAGCCAAGGGGAAAGAAAAGGTAGATGAGCAACCTTATAAGCCTAGAGTACCATATCCAAATAGGCTTCTAAATAACAAGTCAAATGCTCACATGGAGAAAATAAAAGAAACATTCAATAAGGTCCAAATCAATGTCCCTCTTCTTGATGCCATTCAACAAGTGCCATCATATGCCAAATTTTTGAAGGAAATGTGCACCAAGAAGAGGAAGACCCAAGTCCCTAAAAAAGTCTTCCTTGCATCATCCATTAATGAGTTGCTCACTGGTCCAATTTCTGTTAAGTACAAAGACCCAGGGAGCCCCACCATTTCATGCATCATAGGACAGACTACAATAAATAGGGCACTTCTTGATTTGGGGGCCAGCATTAATCTCCTACCTTTCTCTGTGTACCAACAATTGGGGTTAGGTGATCTCCTCCCGACCCAAATGACCATCCAATTGGCTGACCGCTCTGTTACTAAACCCAAGGGGGTAATTCAAGATGTCCTTGTCAAAGTTGGAGAATTCTTTTATCCTGTTGACTTTGTTGTCCTTGAAACTAAACCAGTGTCAAATTCCAATCAAAGGGCACAAATTCCTGTCATTCTGGGACGACCATTCCTGGCTACTGCAAATGCCATCATTAATTGCCGGAATGGGTCAATGAGGCTGAGCTTTGGTAACATGACACATGAACTCAATGTCTTCCACACACAGCCTCACAAAACAAAAAATCAAACATTTGAGGTTAGCTTTATTGAGGACAATTGTGAGGATTCAAAAGATGAGTCACAATTCTGTGATTCTCTTCAAGAACCTCCAATTGATATATCTTTTGAAAACTTGTTTGCTGATGAGATCATGTGTTTAGATGAGTCAACTCGGGGTAAATTAGCTGATTGTCCACTTCCGGATGTTGATTTGAGTTTTGAAGAATTATATGGAGAAGAGTTAAAATTTCTTAAAATTGGAAGTGATGAGATTCTGAGTGAGAGTGGTGATAAGGACTTTGTTTGTGAACGATGTGGTGGAATGAGTGTGAATGATAATAACAATCAATTGAAACTGGAAAAACACCTAGGGTTAGAATAATTCAGACCGTTTCCCAATGGAGCTCAAGAAAGAGAACACATTGGAACGATGGGAAACGGGCCAGAGGGAAGCGACCAAAAGCCCAGGTGAGAGTTACACTTGTATATTCCTTGTAAATAATTCCTTCCTCTTCCATTTTGTTTCATGCATACATATATCATAATGCATTGAGGACAATGCATGAAATAAGTGTGGGGGAGGGTTTACTAACTTAGAGTTTTAGAATTTCTTTCTTTTACACTTCTTTTAGAGTTTTTAGATTTTCTTTAATAAATAATAATAATAAAAAAAAAAAACTTTTTGAAATAAGAGACAAAGTTTTGTTCTATTTTTAAGAAAATTAAGATGTATCTTAGAAATTAAGAAAGCCTTAATTATGACATCTTAAACATAGTTGAAGTAATAGATCTTGTTTGAAAATTATAGGCTAAGTAAGTAAAATTGAGGAGATATTTTTATCTTGAATTTTTACCTTAGATAAATATGCACTTCACACTTACACATTTCTTGGGATGGAAACAAAGACCAAAAATGCCATATATATAAAAATAAAAATAAATAAAAAATATATATATATAAATAAAACATCACCTATTAAGCTGGATAATTGTGCCTCAAGAAGCATGATTACTCACGCCTAACGGTGATCTCACTTATTAAGCTGGATAATTGTGCCTCAAGAAGCATGATTATTCACGCCTAACGGTGATAATAAATAATCCCCTTTAGTTTCGTGGCCTTTTCTACTCGAGACCTTAAACCCGAGGGATGTTTTCTCATCTGGTGCCCTAAGACCGTCTGGTTTGGGAGTCATCGGTTAAAGGCTCGTTACAAGGGTAGACTAGAAAGCCTAAACTAAGGGAAGAAAAAGACATAAAAAAAAAAGTATATATAAATAAATAATGGCTTTATGGTTGGAGTTGAAATCCCAGAAATTTTCACAGAGCACGGTGTGCATATTATCTAGGTTTTATGAAAGATAAAATATTCAATCCAATTTTGAATTCTTACCTTAATTAAAAACAAGATCTTGCATGGATACTAAATTTAAGGAAGAATAATTATAGGTGGACTTATGACCTAGGATCACTTATATTTTTGCAAAAATAGTTCGTAAACATGTCTCTTATTCAAAATGCGTTTTCAAAATACTAACATTTGTCTTCTTTCTTTATGGATTTTGTGGGTGTAATCCGCTGAAAACCCTCAGGAGACAACACTCCTCCTCTAGGGTAACCTAGAGGTTTAACGGCTTGTTGCACATGCTCAGTGCAATCGCGTCACCTGCGAAAGTGGTGTAAATAAACTGGTAGTATAGATTTTCTTTTTCTTTGTTTTGCTCGGGACGAGCAAAAGAATAAGTGTGGGGGTGTGATTGGTATCCAATATTGCATATTTTACATCATAACTCCCATGCATATTACAAATAAATATGTGATTTTTACTCCTCTTCTCTACATATTTGCAGGTACACACTTAATGGAGAGATATCCAAATAATCACTTAATTAACACTAATTAAGTGATTAATCCATGATTAAGATAAAGCCAAATTCAAATCCAGATCCAGAGAAATCCGCGCAACAAACGAAGATTCTAGATATACCACGTGGCTAACAACCTTGTAACTAATCTCCACCAGAAAGTTGTTAGCCAACGGCCACAAAAGTGCCGCGACTTGCGGCGGATCCACCGCAAAATCCGGGCCGTTGGATCTCAGATTTTGCGCCAACAAACTAGGCTCTCGAAGGTTCTCATCCATGCTATAAATACTCCATGAAGACCTGCGTACAAAGACGGATCAGAGAAGAGAGAGAGATTAGTGAATAGCTTGTAATTTTGCTAGGTTTTGTTTAGGGTTTGTAGCTCTCTATGATCTTCTTCTCCCTAGATTTCATTGCAAGAGAGAGTTGTATGAGAGAGAGAGCTTGTATCATCAGGAGTGACAACTTGGAGCTATACAAGGATTGATCCATTCTCTACTTCTCTACTTGAGCTTGATTCTAGTTTGATTTCTTTCCTTACTTGCTTTGTTTACTTTCTTGCAATTAATTCATGTTTAGCTTTTCTTTTGTAATGATGTGTAGCTAATTCTTTCTCCATGTACTAGCTAACCACTACCTTGCTAACATCTAACTCATGGGTGATTGCTTTACTTCATCTTGCAATTTGTATGGTTTCTCTTCTCCGATGGGTTTCTTTTCATTCTTGGCAAGTATCTTGTTGTAATTCTCCATATGATTCATGTGTGCCTCACTTGGAGCCTAGTCTTTGAACTAGTGCCTTGATGGAACATGGAGATGGATCACCAATATGCTATTTGTTGTACAACTTCATTATGTCGATTCTTGAATGTTGTATGCCTATTCATTAGCATCCCTTGAGTGTAGCTCTTTTGTTTCCATTATTGAAAGTCTAATTTGTAGGCCGATGACCATCTATGGAGGCTACAAGACAAGTCCAAGAATGAATCCCCATCATCCAAGTGAGAAAGTAATTAAACCAACAAGCAAGACATATCCATGCCAATGAATCAACATGAGGCATGCATCACTATCAAGGAGTTTAGTATGTTTTGGCAAGGTAGTTAAGGTTAGCTAGTCATGGTTTTCTTTCATTCAAGTTTTCTAAAGTTTTCTTTTCTTTTAGTGTGAATACAACAAACCTCTTCTTGATTTCTTTTCACTTACCACCATGAATATATCCATACACTCTTTAATTCCTTTCTTTGTGTTTTATTCATTCTTTTAAGCAAGAGAAGAATTCTCGTTTTCTTTTTCTCACGAGTATCGTAACGCTTCTACGCTAGCTCTCCTTGTGGTTCGACTCGGTATAGCTTTATGCTATAGCGGAAGATTGGAACAAGGTATATCAATTACATATTCAAAGTGAACAAGAACCAAAGGTGAACTCTAAACATTGAACCATATCTTTTACACCTAGTTCTTGTGCAAAGAACTTCACATACCTTGTTTTCGTCCGATCAATTTTTGGCGCCGTTGCCGGGGATGACAATTCTCTAATACGGCGCATACGTATTCTTTCTTAATCAAATTTTGGCGCCGTTGCCGGGGAGAGCGACGGTATTTTTAAAAGTGAGAAACTAAACGATACTTCTTCTCTGTTGCAGGTACAGGTTGAAGATACAGAAAATCTTGCAGTGCAGAATCATATAAGTGGACCTGGGCCTCTGCTCTCGAAAGCAGAACCCAGGATCCCTCCAAATTGCCGCGTAGCCGCGGCATTTTGCCGTGGGAACGCCGCAAAGAGGAGTTCACTTCTAACAATTTTTCTGCAGGGATTGCTGCTTTGCAAATTACTTCTGCTGATATATCTGAAATCTTGTATTCTTCACCTGATATTTGCTAATCAACAGTAAAAAAATTTGGTGTTATTGATAAAAATTGTTAGACATCTTGCATTATAGGCACGTGTCTTTCAATTACTTTACATTTACTGTTGAAGAGTGCGGGGGACAAGGTACGTAATTCATTGCATATAGACTAGGACTCACTCTTTGTTTGATTTATCTTACTTGGAGTGAACCTTGTTTGTTTCTATATCGTACACTTGCACAATTCAATTTTAAGGGCAATACCTGTAAATAAGATAAGGTGGGGGAGGTCATTACCCTTTCCTTAGCCCGCAACCACTATCCCAGCACTCACAATCCCAAGCTTGTAAATAAAATTTGATAGACGTTGGCCCTAGGGACATCAGGACTCACTTAGGAGATTTTCCTAAGGGGGAAAAGTGTTGGAAATTGACTTCTGTAAAATCAGTGTCTAGGAAAGGGGTTGAGGGCCGAAAGCCCGAAGGTTGCTGGTTACTTAATTAAGGAACGTCTTCGGACGGAAAACCTTCCACCAACCTTACCCTTCCCTGGCTGATTTGCTTATAGTCAGAGTCTACACCAAACCTCCTGTGGACAGTCTATTTAGGAGTCATCTAGGACTAGAAACTCTAGACAAGCTTGGATTGATTTTTTCTTTGTTGTTTGTTATTTTTCTTTTTCGCTGGTGTGATCGGTGCACGTTGTTTGTGATTGTATATACGATAGTGGTTTTGTGATCCTAATTCTACACTTGCACTTACACATCCACTTCACATCATGACAACAACGTCTCACTTCAGGATAGATTTTATCCGATTCGCACCTCCATTCCTTCATGCATTCTTCTCCCCGAGCAAATGGAAATCACTTCGAGCTGAAACCACAATTCATTAGTACACTTCCCCACTTCCATGGTTTAGAGTCTGAGGATGCGTACCTCTTTATTCGTGAGTTTGAAGAGGTATGCCAAATGATGAGAATTTCCCAACTGTCTGAGGATGCTGTTAGGTTACAGTTCATACCGTTTGCACTTAAGGATTTAGCTAAGAAATGCTTTATAATCTTCCTGTCAGTTCCATATCTTTATGGGAGGATTTTGTTAAAGTCTTTCTTAAGAAATTCTATCCTATCCACAAAACAGCCCTCATGAGAAAGAACATAATGCAATTCAAGCAGGAACCAAATGAGCCTTTCTGGAAATATCTTGAGCGTTTCAAAGACCTTCTTGCCCTGTGTCCCCATCACGGCATAGAGAAATGGCGTCTATGCCAGATTATCTATGATGGATTAGATTACCAAACGAAAACCCTTTTAGAATCCATGTGCCAGGGGGAATTTTTGAAAAAAGATGAACATCAGGGGTGGGATCTCTTTGAAACCCTAGCTGAAAAAACCATTCAGTGGGAGTCTTGTCCTGACAAATCCACTTCCACCACTTCCAGAACTGGTACACACTCCAAAGAATCCTCTCTAGCTGCAGAAACCAAGATCACACAATTAATAAAGAGGATAGAACTGCTTGAGTCAAAAGGGAATTCTATGGTCAACCAGGTCAACCCATTGCCTCTGATTAAACCGGGTTGCACCAACTGTCATGACCTTAGCCATGTCTTGGAGGAGTGTCCATTATCTCAGCTCCACTCATATCAGGAGAACATGAATGCAGTATTGACCAGACCCAATCATCATCCATACTCCAACACTTACAATTCAGGATGGCAGAACCATCCAAATTTTTCATGGAGTCAGTCTGGTCCTGAGCATCATATGCCACCACTTCCACATCTGTACAATGCTCAGTTTCATCCATCCAGTTTCAGTCAAAATTCACTGTATGTTCATCCACCTCAAAGTCCACAACAGTCATATCAGTCATATCAGGACCCACCACCATATTACCAATCACAGTTCCAATCTCCATATCCACAACATCCACCCCAAAATAATTCCGAGATATCTGAGTTGAAGAACATGCTAGCAACCTTTACAAAGAACCAGCATCAGGAGTTGAATGAAATGAAGGCCCAGATCAAGCAATTGGCTGAGAATCAAAAAGGACTGTTCTTAAGCCAGCCATTGCTAAATCCCAAAGTTGAAGAGTCAGGACCCAGTCACTGTCATGCCATTCATACCCTGAGATCTGGTAAACAAGTTGACAATAAGGTTTCTAGTCCACAATCTCATCCAGTACCAAAGCCTACACCTCATGTCCCAATGCCACCAACTTTTGACAACCATCCTCTAGTGCAGAGCCATCCACATCTCAAGCCAAGGGGAAAGAAAAGGTAGATGAGCAACCTTATAAGCCTAGAGTACCATATCCAAATAGGCTTCTAAATAACAAGTCAAATGCTCACATGGAGAAAATAAAAGAAACATTCAATAAGGTCCAAATCAATGTCCCTCTTCTTGATGCCATTCAACAAGTGCCATCATATGCCAAATTTTTGAAGGAAATGTGCACCAAGAAGAGGAAGACCCAAGTCCCTAAAAAAGTCTTCCTTGCATCATCCATTATGAGTTGCTCACTGGTCCAATTCCTGTTAAGTACAAAGACCCAGGGAGCCCCACCATTTCATGCATCATAGGACAGACTACAATAAATAGGGCACTTCTTGATTTGGGGGCCAGCATTAATCTCCTACCTTTCTCTGTGTACCAACAATTGGGGTTAGGTGATCTCCTCCCGACCCAAATGACCATCCAATTGGCTGACCGCTCTGTTACTAAACCAAGGGGGTAATTCAAGATGTCCTTGTCAAAGTTGGAGAATTCTTTTATCCTGTTGACTTTGTTGTCCTTGAAACTAAACCAGTGTCAAATTCCAATCAAAGGGCACAAATTCCTGTCATTCTGGGACGACCATTCCTGGCTACTGCAAATGCCATCATTAATTGCCGGAATGGGTCAATGAGGCTGAGCTTTGGTAACATGACACATGAACTCAATGTCTTCCACACACAGCCTCACAAAACAAAAATCAAACATTTGAGGTTAGCTTTATTGAGGACATTGTGAGGATTCAAAAGATGAGTCACAATTCTGTGATTCTCTTCAAGAACCTCCAATTGATATATCTTTTGAAAACTTGTTTGCTGATGAGATCATGTGTTTAGATGAGTCAACTCGGGGTAAATTAGCTGATTGTCCACTTCCGGATGTTGATTTGAGTTTTGAAGAATTATATGGAGAAGAGTTAAAATTTCTTAAAATTGGAAGTGATGAGATTCTGAGTGAGAGTGGTGATAAGGACTTTGTTTGTGAACGATGTGGTGGAATGAGTGTGAATGATAATAACAATCAATTGAAACTGGAAACACCTAGGGTTAGAATAATTCAGACCGTTTCCCAATGGAGCTCAAGAAAGAGAACACATTGGAACGATGGGAAACGGGCCAGAGGGAAGCGACCAAAAGCCCAGGTGAGAGTTACACTTGTATATTCCTTGTAAATAATTCCTTCCTCTTCCATTTTGTTTCATGCATACATATATCATAATGCATTGAGGACAATGCATGAAATAAGTGTGGGGGAGGGTTTACTAACTTAGAGTTTTTAGAATTTCTTTCTTTTACACTTCTTTTAGAGTTTTTAGATTTTCTTTAATAAATAATAATAATAAAAAAAAACTTTTTGAAATAAGAGACAAAGTTTTGTTCTATTTTTAAGAAAATTAAGATGTATCTTAGAAATTAAGAAGCCTTAATTATGACATCTTAAACATAGTTGAAGTAATAGATCTTGTTTGAAAATTATAGGCTAAGTAAGTAAAATTGAGGAGATATTTTTATCTTGAATTTTTACCTTAGATAATATGCACTTCACACTTACACATTTCTTGGGATGGAAACAAAGACCAAAAATGCCATATATATAAAATAAAAAAAAATAAAAAATATATATATATAAATAAAACATCACCTATTAAGCTGGATAATTGTGCCTCAAGAAGCATGATTACTCACGCCTAACGGTGATCTCACTTATTAAGCTGATAATTGTGCCTCAAGAAGCATGATTATTCACGCCTAACGGTGATAATAAATAATCCCCTTTAGTTTCGTGGCTTTTCTACTCGAGACCTTAAACCCGAGGGATGTTTTCTCATCTGGTGCCCTAAGACCGTCTGGTTTGGGAGTCATCGGTTAAAGGCTCGTTACAAGGGTAGACTAGAAAGCCTAAACTAAGGGAAGAAAAAGACATAAAAAAAAAGTATATATAAATAAATAAATGGCTTTATGGTTGGAGTTGAAATCCCAGAAATTTTCACAGAGCACGGTGTGCATATTATCTAGGTTTTATGAAAGATAAAATATTCAATCCAATTTTGAATTCTTACCTTAATTAAAAACAAGATCTTGCATGGATACTAAATTTAAGGAAGAATAATTATAGGTGGACTTATGACCTAGGATCACTTATATTTTTGCAAAAATAGTTCGTAAACATGTCTCTTATTCAAAATGCGTTTTCAAAATACTAACATTTGTCTTCTTTCTTTATGGATTTTGTGGGTGTAATCCGCTGAAAACCCTCAGGAGACAACACTCCTCCTCTAGGGTAACCTAGAGGTTTAACGGCTTGTTGCACATGCTCAGTGCAATCGCGTCACCTGCGAAAGTGGTGTAAATAAACTGGTAGTATAGATTTTCTTTTTCTTTGTTTTGCTCGGGACGAGCAAAAGAATAAGTGTGGGGGTGTGATTGGTATCCAATATTGCATATTTTACATCATAACTCCCATGCATATTACAAATAAATATGTGATTTTTACTCCTCTTCTCTACATATTTGCAGGTACACACTTAATGGAGAGATATCCAAATAATCACTTAATTAACACTAATTAAGTGATTAATCCATGATTAAGATAAAGCCAAATTCAAATCCAGATCCAGAGAAATCCGCGCAACAAACGAAGATTCTAGATATACCACGTGGCTAACAACCTTGTAACTAATCTCCACCAGAAAGTTGTTAGCCAACGGCCACAAAAGTGCCGCGACTTGCGGCGGATCCACCGCAAAATCCGGGCCGTTGGATCTCAGATTTTGCGCCAACAAACTAGGCTCTCGAAGGTTCTCATCCATGCTATAAATACTCCATGAAGACCTGCGTACAAAGACGGATCAGAGAAGAGAGAGAGATTAGTGAATAGCTTGTAATTTTGCTAGGTTTTGTTTAGGGTTTGTAGCTCTCTATGATCTTCTTCTCCCTAGATTTCATTGCAAGAGAGAGTTGTATGAGAGAGAGAGCTTGTATCATCAAGGAGTGACAACTTGGAGCTATACAAGGATTGATCCATTCTCTACTTCTCTACTTGAGCTTGATTCTAGTTTGATTTCTTTCCTTACTTGCTTTGTTTACTTTCTTGCAATTTAATTCATGTTTAGCTTTTCTTTGTAATGATGTGTAGCTAATTCTTTCTCCATGTACTAGCTAACCACTACCTTGCTAACATCTAACTCATGGGTGATTGCTTTACTTCATCTTGCAATTTGTATGGTTTTCTCTTCTCCGATGGGTTTCTTTTCATTCCTTGGCAAGTATCTTGTTGTAATTCTCCATATGATTCATGTGTGCCTCACTTGGAGCCTAGTCTTTGAACTAGTGCCTTGATGGAACATGGAGATGGATCACCAATATGCTATTTGTTGTACAACTTCATTATGTCGATTCTTGAATGTTGTATGCCTATTCATTAGCATCCCTTGAGTGTAGCTCTTTTGTTTCCATTATTGAAAGTCTAATTTGTAGGCCGATGACCATCTATGGAGGCTACAAGACAAGTCCAAGAATGAATCCCCATCATCCAAGTGAGAAAGTAATTAAACCAACAAGCAAGACATATCCATGCCAATGAATCAACATGAGGCATGCATCACTATCAGGAGTTTAGTATGTTTTGGCAAGGTAGTTAAGGTTAGCTAGTCATGGTTTTCTTTCATTCAAGTTTTCTAAAGTTTTCTTTTCTTTTAGTGTGAATACAACAAACCTCTTCTTGATTTCTTTTCACTTACCACCATGAATATATCCATACACTCTTTAATTCCTTTCTTTGTGTTTTATTCATTCTTTTAAGCAAGAGAAGAATTCTCGTTTTCTTTTTCTCACGAGTATCGTAACGCTTCTACGCTAGCTCTCCTTGTGGTTCGACTCGGTATAGCTTTATGCTATAGCGGAAGATTGGAACAAGGTATATCAATTACATATTCAAAGTGAATAAGAACCAAAGGTGAACTCTAAACATTGAACCATATCTTTTACACCTAGTTCTTGTGCAAAGAACTTCACATACCTTGTTTTTGTCCGATCACCAGACATTCTAGTTCAGACAACAAGCAAAGTCCGAATTATCAGAGATCATCTCCGGGCAGCACAGAGCCGACAAAAGAGTTGGGCAGACACAAACAGAAGGCCATTGGAATTCAGAACGGTGAGCATGTATTTTTAAAGATATCACCCACCAAAGGGGTAATCCGGTTCGGTACTCGTGGAAAACTTAGTCCGAGATACATCGGCCCATTCGAAATTTTGGATCGTGTGGGAGATGTGTCTTACCGATTGGCATTACCTCCATCTTTAGAAGGAGTACACAATGTATTCCATGTATCACAGTTGAGGAGGTATGTCAAGGATGAGAGTCACATTCTGGATCACTCCGAACTGGAACTACAGCCAGATCTGTCTTACGTAGAGCAACCGATGGCCATCCTGGACAAAAGTGTTAAGACCCTGAAGAATAAGGCAATACCATTAGTATTAGTTTCTTGGAATAGGCATGCGCCAGGAGAGGCCACATGGGAACGGGAGGACGTTATTCGTGAGCGTTACCCTCAACTATTTTCAACTTAGTTGGTAAAACCCTTTCTTCCTATTCTCTCTACCGTCATCTTCCCCTTCCTGAAATTTCGAGGACGAAATTTTTGTAAGATGGATAGATTGTAACACCCCATCCTCGGTATACGTGAACAGTTACGTATCCTGATTTTTGGTACATTTTATTATTATTATTTTATTTTATTTTATTTTATTTTATTTTATTATTTTATTTTCTGCTATTTAAATACTTACTCATATAGCAGTACTGCATGATTTGATCTGTTTGGTATTCAGATTTGACTAATTTTAGTTTCAAATATTATTTTTAATATTCTAGATTTTTCATGATTTTCTGAAATTTTTCGGAATTAAATTGTAGATCTTCAAAACCGGTGTCAGCCAGTATCACTGGTTGATTCCAGAAATTTTAATTTGCTATTGGAACCAAATTTCTGGATTCTGCTTTCACATTCCTTCTTAGAATTATGTTTTCTTCCTTTGGGCATTTTCTGGGAATTTTCAGATTTTATCGAAAATTCAGCCTACCCGGTGTAGACACCGATCCCAGTTTATTTCAGGATTTTTATTTTGAAAATGAGATAGAATTTCTGGAAACCGATTTCACCAAAGTCATTTCATAATATTTATGATTTTTGTGAATTTTTGGATAGCTTTCTGAGATACTTCAATTTTTGGTCATTCCTGGAGTTTTCGGTATTTTCCCAGATACCGAGAATTTATCCAAGTTTTCCACTTATCTCTTTTTCCATTTTTCTCTCTCCTTCCTCAAACGCGAGCTTCACCAGCTGAGTTCATCATTAATGCAGCCACCCTCTCCATGCTGCATTAAATGCTTATGGGCTGACTCAACTCAAGTCCAATCACCCATGCCTTGTCCTTTTCTTTTGAAACGCAGCCTCCTTGCGTTTTCCTCTGGACGCAGCCTTGAGCTCCCCGTTTGGCTCTTTAAATGGCCTAAACGCAGCCTTGGGACTTTTCAAACGCCACACTCATTGGAGGGAAAGTGATGATGGTTTATTATTATAATATTTTCCTCCCTTTATACATATATGCATCCCCATCTCTCTCTTCCATTTTTCCTTCATCCTTTTGTTCCTGCAAGCTCCAACAGCAAGCTCACCACCACCAAGCCCCTTTGGCCGGCCATCACAACTACTCACCATCTCCATTTTTCCATCACCAATTCCTCCACCTTCTTCTCCTCCATCTCCTTCACCATTTCCAAACAACTAACTCCATCTTCTTCAACCTCTTTCACCAAGAGACACCAAAAGAACCCATCACCTCCACAAAACTTCATCACCATCTCCACCACCACCTGCACCACCGTAGCCTCCACCGAGCATACCATCTTCACCCCCTCGTCAACCTCTTTCCGGCGGACTATAGCTTCATTCCCCGCAACGCCATTTGCAAAATCTCGTTTTGCCATATTGAGTTGGACTTGCACCATCAACCTTTTGCCTTCTCTTGTGGAGACCGGCCACTCCTTTGGATTGGGGCCGTGTTCTTCTTCGTTGACAGGATTCTAGGCCGGTGCCCTCCTTTTGGTTTGGGACCGAGCTTCATCACCGTAGATTTCCTGGTAATCGTTCGCGATTATTCCGGTGATCGTTTTGGTGATTAACTTGGCAAAGGACTCATCTTCTTCACTTGGCACTCTTGCTGGACTTTGGACGCATTCTAGGCGAGTAATTCTACTCGCCAAGACTTGGACATTGTTCTCATACTTGTAATATTATCAACAAACCACAGCCCTCAAGCATCAGGATCTGTTCTCTGTTTTGCACCCATTAGTCGACTTGACCCCACAACTAGTCGACTAACTTCCTTGAAACGCAACCTTATTTCTGAAAACGCAGCTTTCATTAGTCGACTACCCCTTTTCTACAGTCGACTAACTCTCTCCTGAGACGCGGACTTGTGAGACGCGGACTTGTGAGACGCGGACTTGAGACAAGACGCGGACTTGTGAGACGCGGACTTGAGACAAGACGCGGACTTGTGAGACGCGGACTGGAGACAAGACGCGGACTTGTGAAACGCAGTCTTGCGAAACGCAGCCTATTAGTCGACTAACCCCTTCTTCTAGTCGACTAACTTTTCTCCTGAAAACGCAACTCTTTGAAAACGCAACCCATTAGTCGACTTCCCCTTCTCTATAGTCGACTAACTACTCTATAAGTCGACTAATTGCCTTCCCCTAGTCGACTAATTTTGGTTATTTGCTGTGGTTAATTACTTTCTTGGAAATGAATCTTATACTCGGGCCATGTATTAGATATTGCTATTTCATGGCATGTTACTTGATGAATATCACCTCTTATCATGCTATCTATTGACACAAGGCATGATACACCTGACTCCTATAATTATCATTATAACGGGAATGATAACCGGACTTCATGATTTACAAACTTGATTACTTGATAGTACGAACCAGTACTCCTGATATACCTGTACTCCTGACATGTTCCTGCTCATTCCCGAAATCTGATAATTATTTAATATACCATAAAATGAGACAACTTACATTGGGTCGGGGGAAACATGCGGCTATCAATATGTGTTCGTGTTTACAGTGGCATTAGGTATGTTGTGCAACTGAACTTCCGGTCTGACCTGTGGGCCTCCAGGCGACCGAGGGGAGTGCTGGCTCCCTCATTCCTGGTACCATCATGATAAGGGCATACAATAAGTCCCTCCTGTTTGCCTTGCGGCGGGTTCCGTCACCAAGCAACGGAACAATCCTGGGCCGTGGTCCCGGGTATGCACGGGACCCACTGTAAACATAGTTCGTTGATACCCCCGCTGGTTTCCAATAACAACCTTGCTTTACTCGGATATGGATCTATGTGTGCTGGGACGCTAGTTCACATAGCTAGATATCAGGGTAAGACGAGTAATAATAATAATAATAATAATAATAAAAGACGTTAATTGGGGGTGTTGTATGCGCTTGGATTACGGGGACATGAGATAAAGGTATATAGATGAGGGTTTCCTTGTTTGGATTATTCCCTCGAAGTACTAGTCTCATGAGGTCGTAACTTGAGCTTATACAATGCCTTTCGTTTATAACATTTTGTGCTTCCTTTACTCGCTGGCTGATTATTCATGATATTGTACCGACTCTCATACTCTTATTTCTTATGCCGCTCGGCTGTAACCTGTTCACTTGTTTGGGAGGTCCTGACTCCCTTGAATTTGTATGTTCAGGTTCCGAACCTTGGATCGAGGTGGAGCCTTCTGTGGTAGATCAAGCTTTCCTTTCGAGCAGGCTGATTAGTCTCGGTTGTTGTCGTCCCAGACTTTTCTTTTTGGCTCGCAGGACCTTCCTCCAGCTCGTGAGCATCTTGTAATCTTATTGTAAATCGTACTTTTGTGTTTGGCTGTGATATATGATGCATGTGATATGTAAATGTATGTCACAATCTGTGATAACCTTGTACTTTGTACGTCTTATGTTGGCATATGAATGGACGCTACGCTTTGTCATACTCTGATCCTTGCTTGTACTGATGCTTAGCGTATATACGTAAGGGTATTTCTGACCTGCGTATGTACGTCGCAGTGACGTCCCCGTACCGTGGGATCGGGGCGTTACAACCGGACCGGTCAACCGACGTGCACAAGGACGTGCACATGGCCAGCCACTTAGACCGGTCGACCGAGCGGTCGACTGACTGCAAGTGTCCCATTCTCGGGTGGGGGCGGTCGACCGAGCGGTCGACCGTGAGCCTTGGCACAGTCGACCGAGCGGTCGACCGGCCAGAGACCAATTGCTCTCTGGATCTGGCATGGCCGACCGGGCGGTCGATCGGAGGGCTCAACGGTCAAATTTTTGACCGTTGGCCGGTCGACCGGAAGGTCATTTTTGACCTTGTCAGCTGCCAACGGGCAGAGTTCTTATGGGGGTTATAAATACCCCATTTGAAGTTGGTTTTCACCAAGTTTTTGAAGAGCAAATTTTCATCCTCTCAAGTGTTTAATTCCTAGTTTTTCAAACGAGTTTTGGGTTCAAAGTTTCCATCTTTATTTGTTTTTAAAGTGTTGGAAAATTCAAAGAAATAAAGAGTATTTGGGAATTAGTTTTTGATCTCTATTTCAATATCTATCTTGTGATTTTTCCCAAGTGTTTTTCTTTGTTCTTTTCATTTCCAAACACTTTATTTTCTCACTTGAGCTTATCATATCTACCTATCTATTAGGATCTTTGTTTAGTGAAAAAGAGATTGGTTTGTGGTCTTTTGATCACTAAGTTGTAAACATCCTTCATTGTGATATCCCTCTAGTGAGAGGAGATTGATTTGGTATCCCTCTATTGTGAGGTGATTGTGAAAGTTGTGGTTAGCTCCCTCTAGTGTGAGGTGGAATTTGTGTTTAGCTCCCTCTAGTGAGAGGTGGAGATTGTGTTTAGCTCCCTCTAGTGAGAGATGGAGTTTGTGTTAGAATCCCTCAAGTCTGAGGTGATTGATTTGTATTGGCTAAGTGCCTACCCCTCTTGTGTGAGGTGATTTTTGTGTTGATTGTGCATTGCCTCTGTGAGAGTTGTATTCGGTTGAGAGAGGAGTTGTATACTCCCGGTGTATTTGCCCCTAATCCTCAGTGGAGATTCCCTGTGTGGGAGTCCTGTGTGGACAAATTAGTGGAAATCCTTCTGTGTGAAGGCGGAGACGTAGAGCTGGTTGCTCGAACCTCGAAACAAATCTTGGTGTTTGCGTTTAATCCATTGATTCTAACTCTCTCTCTCTCTCTCTTTTATATTGTGCCTTGCATCATTTCATATTGCTCATTCATATATTATATGCTTGGCTTGTTTGTGTGTACCTCACTTGTGTTTAATCACGAGAGCTTCATATAGCACCTCAACTCTTATTCAGAGGAATCAAGAGGAGTTAGTCCAAAGCCCTTTACCGGAATTCGGCTACACTCGTTGGTTACACTAAGTGTGTTGCAATTTAGTTTTTAATTTTCGCATTTTGTTCATTAGATTAGCCGTACACCTATTCACCCCCCCCCCCCTCTAGGTGTACTTACAATTGGTATCAGAGCCTACGCTCCTGATATTAGGTTTAACCACCTAGGGGTGTGATCTTGGTTTTGCTAATCTATCATTTGCATTTGCACACATATATTGTTTATACACACTCATGGATTGCTTGACACCTCTCATGTTTGATGTTTCCAACATTGGCATGTGAAAATTTAGGATGTCCATGTACTTGAAAACCTTAGGCTTGCATGTTTTCCTGGCCGCTACCAAGAAATCCTATCTTGGTAATAGCAAGCATATAGATGCTAATGCACAAGCCCTTGAGGCACTTAGAAGCACGCTTAATAAAGAATATCTTATGTTGGTTTCTAACTGTGATTCCGCCTTTACAGTGTGGAATACGTTGACCTCCTCCGAGCCTCAATTGCCAATCCAAATGGAGAAGGAATCTAGTGAGGATGAATTCGAACAACGATGCTACATGGTCCAAGGAAATGACTCCCTTGAGGTACTTTCGGACACTCGACTAGATAGTGTTAGCTCTTCATTTGATGATCTTGATAATATGGATGCCGATGCATTAAATGAAGAGTTATCTATTGTTTGTGAGAACCTCCTTGAAAAATATAAATTTTGAAAAAAAAAAACTTGTAAGTTAACAAAAGAAAATAAGGATTTGTTTAAAACTTGAATTGGCTTTACAAGAGAAGGTTGAGACTTCAAATGAGTGTGACTCTTTGAAAACCCACTTGAACTTGTTTAAATGAAACAAGATTTTGAAAAATAAAAATGATTGCAATGAAGTTGTAGCACCCCGAACCCGGGATACGTACCCAGATACGAGTCCCAAATTTTTTTCAACTATATTGCTCAATTTCCTTCCTGTATGTGTTTTTGAGTTGTTATTACTTATGTTCTTGAGTATCGGATCTGGATTCTCAGACCGAGAGTAAGCCCTGACCCGGACCGGGAACCCAATACCAGCCAGTAGCCCGATTTGACTTTTTGGTAGCCCGATTTGACTGATTTTAGTTTTAGAGACTATTTTCTAATATTTTAGATTTTTCATGATTTTTTAGAATTTTCTTAAATTTTTCTGCAAAATCTCCAAAACCGGTGTCGGTCGGTATCGCTGACTGATTCCTGGATTTTTAGTTTTCAAATGGGTTTGAATTTTTAGAAAAGGCTTTCACAATACTTCTTAGAATTTCATTTCTTACCTAAATACATTTTTTTTGAGATTTTTCTAAATTTATCAAAATTTGACCGATTCTGGTGTCGGCCGGTATTGCCGGAAGATTCCAGGATTTTTAATTTGAAAACTACATCGAATTTATCAAATCCAATTTCATCATGTATCTTAGAATAATATTTGCTATTTTTGAGAATTTTTCGGTACGTTTCTGAAACAGTCAAATTTTTGCCTTATTTAAATAATAATATTTTTATCG
Source organism: Agave tequilana (assembly GCA_038442645.1). Classification (NCBI taxonomy): domain Eukaryota; kingdom Viridiplantae; phylum Streptophyta; class Magnoliopsida; order Asparagales; family Asparagaceae; genus Agave; species Agave tequilana. The sequence goes on along the minus strand of JAVJIF010011646.1, from coordinate 59,162 downwards.
GCGATTTCTTTTCTGGCTTTTCCATCCTCTACTCTCCTACTTTATGCTACCAGAAATTTTAACAAATAAAATAGATAATAATAAAAAAATTTTAAACATTTTTATTTCTTTTCTTATTTTTTTTCCAATTTCCTTTTTTTATTTCTTTTCAATTATTCACCTTGATAACTCACCCCTAATCCACGCCTTAACAGTCGCTAGCCGCCCGCAGCCCGCCGACAGCCATGGGATGCCGCAGCCCTACACCACCCCTAAACCATCAATTCAATCCATTCCCTCATCCTCTATTAAACCATTCCATTTCAACACAAAATCCAAAAGAAAAATCAAAAGAAAATACTTCATCATCCTCCTCCAAACAACCCACTCACGCATCACTTCCACCGCCGCCTCCACCTTCACCACCACCACCTCCGGCCACTTCTAAAACACCCAAACAACTCCCCAACAACTCCTCTTCACAACACCACCTCATTCCACCACCAACAACCACCCACCACCTCCAATTTCTCCAAAACCCACCTCCATTACCACAACTCCATCTCCAAAATTCTCCATCACCACCAACAAATTCTTCATTCTAATCAACCCAACAACATCTCCTCTTCCTTCTCTAACTCCATACAACTTCCAACCATCACCACAACCACCACAACCACCACCACCACCATCTTCCACCACCTTCAAAACAACCCAACAACAACAACAACAACAAGGCACCACCTCCTCTCCCCCCAAGCCCCGAGCGCGCGCTGCGCCCTGCTCGTCGCCGCCGCCGCCGCCGCGCCGGCCGGCCACCGCCGGCGGTGGGGGGGACCGAACCCCTCCTCCTCCTTCTCTTTTCTTTCCTTTCTTTCTTTCTTCATTTCTTTCTTTCTTTTTTTCATTTCAAACTTTCAATTATTCCCTAAATAACACCTATTTCCCCTCATTCCAAAAATACCCCTCTCTTTATTCCCTTATTACTTCCCTTTTATTTCAACTTACCCCCTTCCATTTCTATTTCTAATTTCCTTTTAAAAACACCCTATTTTCTCTCTTTTTCCTACAACTTTCCCTCTCCTCTCTCATTCTCTCTCTAATAATTTTTATAAATATTTATAAATATATATTTTAATATATATAATTGCGGGCTAGTGGATTCACGTGCGGGTCGCCGATTTTCTGGACTTTAACCGGTATTTCGCCCCGGTCTCAGGCGAGTGCTTACTACTTAATTAAAAATAATTACCCTTGTGTTTATAACAAGATATTGACATGTGGATATTTTAAAATACCTAGTACTTGCCATGATAACTTTAGTACATAATTGTCATATTTAATTTTGATAATTGCCATGTTTAATTCCAATAATTGCCATGCTATATTTAATTCTGATAATTGTCATATTTAATTTTGATAATTGCCATGCTTAATTCCAATAATTGTCATGCTATATTTAATTCCGATAATTGTTATATTTAATTCGGATAATTGTCATGCTATATTTAATTCCAATAATTGCCATGCTATATTTAATTCTAATAATTGTCATATTTAATTTTGATAATTGCCATGCTTAATTCCAATAATTGTCATGCTATATTTAATTCCGATAATTGTCATACTATATTTGATTCCGGTATTTACCTTGCTATAGTTGACACCGATATTTGCCATGCTACCCTTGACCCGTGACATCTGACTCTGGCACTTGGTATTTACACCGGCACTCGATATATGGACCCGGTACTTGAGATATGACATACTTGACACCTGCATCTGACACACGGTATATGATATGTTTTTATGTGGTACAAATACCTGGACTTGACATCTTGACCCTTGACCGGACATTACTACCCTGAGACCTGTATTTACATGATATATTCATGACTATCACTTCTACGGGGACTTGACATGACTATCATATTATTACCAGATATTTGGTACTCCTGTACTCCTGTATTCTTGAACCCCTGAAATAGGGAGGCTCCTGACATTACTCCTGATATTATTCTCCTGTTGACCCCCGTAATATGATAACCATGAATATAGATTACTGTGAATACCCATTGGACATTATCACTGGACAAATTATAATAAGTGGACAACTTACATCGGGATGGGGGAAATGATGGGTATCGATATAGCTTCTGTGTTTATGGTGGCCATACATATGTTGTACAACTTCCTGTAGGATTCGACCTGGAGGCCACCAGGCGTTTCCGTGGGGTGTACTGGCACCCCTACTCCCTTACCTGCCGGTTGAACCATAAGCCCCTGGGCCTATTCCTGTGGGAGCGGTGACATCCTATTCCTATTCGGGCGTACAATAAGTCCCGGTACCTAGCGGTACGTTCCGGCTCAGTACCGGATACTCCTTGACCGTTGTCCCGGGCATGTACGGGACCCATTCTAAACATGGTTCGTCGTTCCCCATCAGTTTCCAATAACTTACTCTCAGATCTGTATGCTGAGGTATGTGGAATAGGACACATACCGACGTATACAAGTCAGACGAGTCTTAATAATTAATAATAACATGCTCTTGATATAGGACTAGCTATACTCTTGACTTATACTGCTCACCACTTATACCTGTGCTACTTTGTGAGATTACTCGATTGCTTCCATACTCTTACATTATTATTGTGAAGGTAAAGTCTGATTATATAAACTCAGATTACAGTGACGTGATGTACAGGGTATATATATGAGGGTTTCCTTGTTTGGATTATTCCTTCGACGTACTAATCTTGCGGATCGGTAATGTGGGCTTATATAACTGATTTCCTTGTAGTTACCTTACTTACTGTCTTATTTCATGATCCTATATGGTATATTCACGGTATACTTTTCATGTACACATGCATCTGTTATGCACGCCAGTTGGCTTTATATATGCACTCGCTGGGGTTGCTAACAACCCTAGATTCTCATGTCCAGATCTTGGAGTCTGGACCTTGGTGGCTTGGTTGTAGCTGATCAGAGCGCGTAGCGGATCCTCCCGTGGCGGTCAGAGTCGTCGTTGTAGTCCTTCCTCCCAGCTTTCCCCTGGTTGGCTCCCGAGGTCCCTCTTGCTACTCGCGAGCATCTCGATGTTTTTTTTATACCTCTTCATGTATTATGTACTCTTGTACTTTCTGATGCTGTAACATTCATGTAATGTTGTATTATTCTTTATGATAACCATGTACTTGCGCTATTTCTGTTAGAATGTATGTACCACTATGCTTCCGTCTCTGTTTCTTGCCTGTACTGATGCTTAGCATATATACGCGAGGGTATTTCTGACCTACGTATATACGTCGCAGTGGCGTCCCCGTACCCGCCGGATCGGGGCGTCACAGAAGTTTTGAAGAAAAATGAGTCTTTAACTTCAAAACTTGATTTTGTTGTAAAAGAGAATGATTCCTTGAAAATAAAAATTGCTTCTATTTCAAAGGAATTGGAAATTGTTTTAAATAAAATGTTTCTTTGAAAAATGATTTAGACTCTCATGTTTGCCATGCTAGTGTAGCTTCACATTCTAGCTCACCTATTGCATGCACTTCTTCTTCTAAGATTGATAATGATATTTGTTTGTCAAAGAAGAATGTGGATTGTTTGGGCTCCACTTTAAGCCATTGTGCCGTGAACCATACACGTTTGGAATCCATGTTTCGTAAGAAACAAATTTCATTTATGCACGCATACAATCACAGCATACACGTGCTCCTCACGGTCACACCCATCACACAATGTATGCCCATGTGTACACTTGTACACATTGTGGACGTAAGGGCCACCTTGCTAAATTTTGCTATAATAAGTTACATGATGTAAATTTAGCAACTAAATTTGTTTGGATTGGGAAAGGAGCTAACCCCCATGGACCCAAAAGAGTATGGGTACCAAAATCCACTCCTATGCTATTTGATGTAGGTGTGGGCTCTCACATGACGTGAGAGCGATGGTGCCTTGAGGTGGATACGTTCCGAGCTCAAAGAGGACAATTTGAATGCATCACTTTCAAGGAGAGTTTGGTGGGAGGACCACTTTGGTTTGGATATATGGAGATGTGTTTTTTCGGTTTTGATAACTATCTCTTACTCCTCATTATATTTACATGCTTTCATATCATTCATTTATAGCATGTCTTGTTTTAATGTTCATTATGCCATATGTCATGTTTATTAGTCCTATAACATGCATGATTAGTATTTGAGACACTCATGTTTATATGAACCCATGTTTAATGTTCTCACTTTAGTTTAACTAATATGTATGTCCTAAATCTAATGCATGTGCATTTGCCATAATGATCATATGAGTTTTTGTTTTGATGCTTCATGTTTTGATTACATGTTTAGATGTTAGTTTTCAATAAAACTTGGATATATACTTGTACAACTAGTGAGCTACAAATAGACTATTATATGTTTGTACTTGAATGCTCATTTGTACTTATTTGAAGCACTAGTATAGTCTAGTTTTGATGATGAAAAGTCACCTAGAGGGGGGGTGAATAGGTGACGATGCTAATCTAGTGAACTTAATGCGGAATTTAAAACTAATTGCAATTACAACAATGATACACACACAAGCAAGTATAAGATATAGCAATTTGCACAATACACAAAGTAAAGAGAGAGATAGAGAGAGTCAATGGATCAAACGCAAACACAGAGATATGTTATCGAGGTTCGAGCACCCAGCTCTACATCCCCGCCTTCGACACACGAAGGATTTCTAATCCACTAGCTAGTTCACCAAGAACTCTCACAAGGAGTACCCACTCCTCTCTTTACAATCACAACCTCCTCCTTGAGGCACAACTCCTAGCCAACTATCTCCTCACAACTTGAGGGATTTCCAAACTCAAAACCAATACAAGGATCACCTCACAACCTTGAGGGATACAACCCAATAGCCAAACTTCCTCAACACAATAAGGGAAAGGCACAAAGCCAAGCTAAAGATAGGGTTTACAACTTAGTGCTTTCAAACAACAACCACAAAACAATCTCTTTTTCCCACACAAAATCCTATAGAAAAGATAGTAGATTTTAGTTCAAGTGTGGAGAAAACCAAGGGATTTGAAACCAGCAACTCAAAGAAAATCTTTGGGAAATAAATGAAACCAAGATAGAGAAGTTCAATTCAAAAGCTTTTCCCAAAACCCTTTTCTTTGATTTTTCAAACCCTAAAGAAAACACCAAAAAGATTGTTCAAATTAAGCTCAAAAACTTCTTTTTAATGCTGTAAAAACACCAGAGAGTATGTAAAAATTCGCACAAAAATTCTTAGAGAAAAACTCTTGCAAAAGGGGTATTTATAGACAAATCTGGAAACTAGCCGTTGGCTGTAATTTTTGCCAGAATTACCCTGACGGTCGACCGCCGGTCGACCGCCCAACGGTCAATTTTTGACTCGTTGGTGCTAGCGGTCGACCGCCGGTCGACCCAAACAAACAGAGAGCAAGCCTGCTCTCAGTCGGTCGACCGGCACGGTCGACCGGCTATAGGTGTAGCCAGCGTGCACGTTTCTGTGCACGTCGGTCGACCCAGACGGTCGACCGTCTACATGGTGCGGTCGACCGTACCGGTCGACCGATCAGCCTGGCAGACACCAAAACGGTCAGAAATCTGGGGAAATAAATATCCAATAAATTCTTATAAATAACTAAAAATCCCCAAAAATATTTTGTCAAATTGCATTGATATATAAACATGTGATAAAAGTTTTGACTCAAATATCAAGCAATTAAAACTATTTTTATGTCTTTTCATTTTTACCAAAAACCAAACCTTGTATTTTCTAAAACTTTGATTTTGAATAGAAAATACGTTTTGTCCAAAACTCTTCCAAGTACAAAAACATGATATTAAACAACATTAAGGCATGATGCATATGGATAGAAATCCAATATTCATGAAACAAATATATATCATAGTTTTTGTCATTAATTCAAAAAATATGTTTTGTCATAAATACCAAAACATAAAACTCATGAAGTAGATTATCAAACTAAGTTTGTTTAAGCAATAGAAGCATGCATGTATATAGAACAAATCATATATACACTAAACCATGTAAACTTGTTTTGATATAAAATCTATTCATGAAAACCAAGATCGGTTAAACCTAAAACCGAAAACCAATGTCAAAACATAAATCGTGTGTGTTGTGAACTTGAGCATATCATACTATTCTAATCTTTACAATTTGGATCTAAACACAAACTAAACTAGGGATACCTAAGTCTTCTTGTAGAGCTCAATCTCCAAGCCGACTCGATCCAAACTCTTTGATCCACCGAGCAAGTGCTATATATGATCTTTGACGCTTGGGCTCTTGGATCAACATGTGGGTAGCTTCCAAATCATCTTGTTGAAGCTAATCACCTACTAATAACTTGATTAAAGATCTGAAACTAAAATCACAAGATTATTAGTACACATAACTACATGAGTTAATCATCATCAAAACTAGAGTGGAAGGCCTTTGGGGCAACAATCTACCCCTTTTTGATGATGACAAAACTCATGGAGTTATATATGCATGGATTAAAGTAAAGCTTCAAAGAAGCTCCCCCTTAACTCATGCATAACAATAAAACATATAAGATATGCAATGAATGTTCTTAAACACATATAAACATGTTCTGGATACCAATTAAAATAAAACATAAACAATGAAACATGCTCTTGATACCAATTAAAATAAAACATAAACAATGAAACATGTTCTTGATACCAATAAAACAATAATATTGAAACCAACATATTATTACTAATGAATAAATCAACCATGCATATAAACTACAAATTCTTCTCCCCCTTTTTGTCAATCATCAACAAAGGGGTAAAAACAAACATAATGAGAATAAATACTTCTCCCCCTAAATGTTCAAAACAAAGAAGCAATAAATTATTCCAAGAGGTAAAACCAAAGTCAATATGATACCAATTGAAAATAACAAACTTTGAGAAATGCCAAATCCTATTTGAAATAAAACAAGGCATTGAAAAATAACATTTTATATCAAAATGAAAACAAGTAATGTAAACTTGATACCAATAGATAATAAAAAATTGATACCAAATTAAAGGAAACAAATAGCATCTTGATACAAAAGAAGATATTTTTCATTATAAGCATATGATACCAATTACTTTAATATCATAAAGTTAGGGATTGGGAAACAAAAACAATGGTAAACCAAATACCAATATAAAATACGAGTTTTCTCCCCCTTTATGAAATACCAAAAGAAAATATGCATAGGCTTGAAATGATACCAATTGAAAATTAAATCAATTGAAATATGATATTCATTAAAAATTCAAGCTTAGCAATCTTAAAATTATGATAAAGCTTGTATGAAAAACTCAAGCTTAACATAACCAAAATTTGTGCTTCAAGATATAGGGATATAATAAGCACAAATAAATCATCTATATATGTATGTAAGAAATAGATACCAATTGAAATTGATACTATATGAAGTGTAAGCATACATATATAAAACAAAACGTATATGAGTATACACAAGGAAGTCAAGATTGATACCAATTGAAAGAATTCAATGATACCAATTGAAACAAGAATAAGATCAAATGTATGACTCATATCAACTATACCTCCCAATCATGGTTCAAGATTTAAATGATTTTCATTTTAAAGTATACATGAACATGATCTCCCATCCAACCGCCCATTAAAGGTAGGGGTTTCAAAAATAGGTTTGAAAATAAGCTTTGTTTGAAAAACTCTACCAAATTGAAGAATATCGCAACTAGTTATATGAAAGTTTGAAAACTAGTACGAAATCCATCAAGTAAGGAATTATTTCAAAAAAAAAATATTTCATAAAAGACATGTAAATCACATGAACATTATCACTCAAAATTCATAAAGCCCATATCATACTCATGAATACAAAGTCATGAGAAAACTTGTAAAGTGAGTGAACAAGTGTAATGTGAAACACACTTATCATGAAAATTGACAATCAAGCTCATTATGAAATTCCTTTGAAACATGAACACATGAAAAACTAAATTTTCATTACTAAAAGAAATCTCCTAAAAACATGAAAATTATCAAAACAATTTAACCTTCAAGGCATATGTATGTTTTGACAAAACAAAAGTATACATACATATCCCTAAACACAATTGAGTCCAAAATATAGATTTGCATGAAAAGCAAATGACTCAAGGGGCATACATGTATATCTTAAGGTTTGCCAAAATAGACATATACATGAAGTGAAAACACTTTATCATAGAAAAACATCAAAAATAGGAATACATGTTTGAATGCATGAATCATCAAAACTAGACTATACTGAAACATCTAATGGGTACAAATACGCATCCAAGCACAAACATATATAAAGGTTTACTTGTGGCCCATTCTATGTACAAGTATAAATCCTAGTCTTAATGAAAACTAACATCTAAACAAGTAATCAATTCATGAAGCATAAAACGAGTCATAAAACAATAATATTATAAAAACGATCCACATGCTATAAGAATCATGATATACATAATATCAAAACAATTGTGAAAACACAAATTATGGATTCATCTAAACAATGGAGATATCAAATTGCAATACATGCATAGCAATAAACACACTATTCAAAACATGAATTATTAAAATGAAAGTCATACAATCATGAACATCAAATGATCATTATGCATATGCATGTGCACTAGATCTAGAGCATACATGTTAGTTTAAACAAGGTGACACACTAAGTATACATCCATATGAAGCATGGGTGCTCAAGTAGCTAAACATGTATAACACTATTCAACAATAAACCATGGCATGCTATAAATAGATGAACATGAAAAGCATGCAAAATAAAAATGGGAGTTAGAGAATGATACCAAAACGGATGAAGGTGCATCTCTAATTCACCAAACCACGGTGGTCCTCCCACCAAATCTCCTTGAGAGTGAAGCATCCAAATGGTTCTCCTTTTAGCTTAGAATGCATCCACCTCAAGGCACCAACACTCTCACGTTATGCAAGAGCCTCCACCTACATCAAACATCAAAGCGGTGGATCTTGGTACCCATTTTCTTGTGGGTCCACGGGGGTTAGTATCTCTCCTAACCCAAACAAGATTAGTTGCTAAATTTTCAATATGTAATCTATCATAGCAAAATCTAGCAAGGTGGCCTTTTCGATCACAATGTGTACAAGTGTACACATGAGCATACATGTTATGATTGTGTCCGTGATGAGCATGTGTATGCCGTGATGGGTGTGCATGCATAGTTGGAGCTTGTTTCTTGCGAACCAAGGATTCCAAACGAGTGTGATTTAAAGCACATTGGCTCAAAGTGGAGCCCAAACAATCAACACTTTTCTTCAAATATTTATATCATTTTCAATGCTAGAAGATAAAGTGGAGCATGCAATGGAAGTGCTAGAAGTAGAAGCTACGCTAGCATGGCAAACATGAATATCAATATCATTTTGCAAAGATTTTTTTTATTCAAACCAAATCCAATTCTTTTGTTATGAAATTAATTTCATTTTTCAAGGTAACATTTTCTTTAAAAATAAGATCTAATTTTGAAGATAAAATCTCATTGTGCTTTACAACATCATCACAATCATTTTGTTTTTCAAAAATTCATTTTCCTTTAAAGCAAGTTCGAGTTGAGATTTAAGTGAGTCACATTCACTTGCAATCTCTTCCTTCTCTTGCAACATCAATTCAAAATTAGAGCATAAATCCTTTAATTCATTTTTCAAAACAAGATTATCTTCTATCAACAAATCATGTTTTTCTAACAAATTCTCAAGCTTTTGAACAAGTTCCATATTAAAGTTTGAATTTCAAAACATCCATGACAATAGGAACTAGAGCTATCATCTATTTGAGAATCCGATTGTACCTCAAGGGAGTTTTCCCTTGGACCATGAGACATTGCTCTTCGGACTTTTCTCTCTTAGATCTCCTCATCTTATTGATAATCCTTGGAAGCTCGGGAGAAGTCAAGATGCTCCAAACTGCAAAAGCCGAATCATAACGATCAAAAACATGTAATAAATGTTCATTTAGAGATGCTCTAAGTGCCCTAAGTGCTAATGCATTGGCCTTCTTATGCTTGCTACTATTTGGGAGGGATTCTATGGTAATGGCTTGATAAACTAGATGTCCTAGGTCTTTTAAATGTTTAGTCATATTAGCCTTCCAAATATCAAGTCTAAAATGATCAAACATAGGAGGGCTAGCCATAAGTGCAAACTAAATGTGTGCAAATGAAAATGCAAATGAAGATTAGCAAACCAAGATCTCACTCTTAGGTGGTTAAACCTAAATATCAGGAGCGCTAGCTCTGATACCAATTGAAAAGTCACCTAGAGGGGGGGTGAATAGGTGACGATGCTAATCTAGTGAACTTAATGCAGAATTTAAAACTAATTGCAATTACAACAATGATGCACACACAAGCAAGTATAAGATATAGCAATTTGCACAATACAAAGTAAGAGAGAGATAGAGAGAGTCAATGGATCAAACGCAAACACAGAGATATGTTATCGAGGTTCGAGCACCCAGCTCTACATCCCCGCCTTCGACACACGAAGGATTTCTAATCCACTAGCTAGTTCACCAAGAACTCTCACAAGGAGTACCAACTCCTCTCTTTACAATCACAACCTCCTCCTTGAGGCACAACTCCAAGCCAACTATCTCCTCACAACTTGAGGGATTTCCAAACTCAAAACCAATACAAGGATCACCTCACAACCTTGAGGGATACAACCCAATAGCCAAACTTCCTCAACACAATGAGGGAAAGGCACAAAGCCAAGCTAAAGATAGGGTTTACAACTTAGTGGTTTCAAACAACAACCACAAAACAATCTCTTTTTCCCACACAAAATCCTATAGAAAAGATAGTAGATTTTAGCTCAAGTGTGGAGAAAACCAAGGGATTTGAAACCAGCAACTCAAAGAAAATCTTTGGGAAATAAATGAAACCAAGATAGAGAAGTTCAATTCAAAAGCTTTTCCAAAACCCTTTTCTTTGATTTTTCAAACCCTAAAGAAAACACCAAAAAGATTGTTCAAATTAAGCTCAAAAACTTCTTTTTAATGCTGTAAAAACACCAGAGAGTATGTAAAAATTCGCACAAAAATTCTTAGAGAAAAACTCTTGCAAAAGGGGTATTTATAGACAAATCTGGAAACTAGCCATTGGCTGTAATTTTTGCCAGAATTACCCTGACAGTCGACCGCCCGGTCGACCGCCCAACGGTCATTTTTGACCCGTTGGCGCTAGCGGTCGACCGCCCGGTCGACCCAAACAAACAGAGAGCAAGCCTGCTCTCAGTCGGTCGACCGGCACGGTCGACCGGCTATAGGTGTAGCCAGCGTGCACGTTTCTGTGCACGTCGGTCGACCCAGACGGTTGACCGTCTACATGGTGCGGTCGACCGTACCGGTCGACCGATCAGCCTGGCAGACACCAAAACAGGTCAGAAATCTGGGAAAATAAATATCCAATAAATTCTTATAAACAACTAAAAATCCCCAAAAATATTTTTGTCAAATTGCATTGATATATAAACATGTGATAAAAGTTTTGACTCAAATATCAAGCAATTAAAACTATTTTTATGTCTTTTCATTTTTACCAAAAACCAAACCTTGTATTTTCTAAAACTTGGATTTTGAATAGAAAATACGTTTTGTCCAAAACTCTTCCAAGTACAAAAACATGATATTAAACAACATTAAGGCATGATGCATATGGATAGAAATCCAATATTCATGAAACAAATATATATATCATAGTTTTTGTCATTAATTCTAAAAATATGTTTTGTCATAAATACCAAAACATAAAACTCATGAAGTAGATTATCAAACTAAGTTTGTTTAAGCAATAGAAGCATGCATGTATATAGAACAAATCATATATACACTAAACCATGTAAACTTGTTTTGATATAAAATCTATTCATGAAAACCAAGATCGGTTAAACCTAAAACCGAAAACCAATGTCAAAACATAAATCGTGTGTGTTGTGAACTTGAGCATATCATACTATTCTAATCTTTACAATTTGGATCTAAACACAAACTAAATTAGGGATACCTAAGTCTTTTTGTAGAGCTCAATCTCCAAGCCGACTCGATCCAAAACTCTTTGATCCACCGAGCAAGTGCTATATATGATCTTTGACGCTTGGGCTCTTGGATCAACATGTGGGTAGCTTTCAAATCATCTTGTTGAAGCTAATCACCTACTAATAACTTGATAAAGATCTGAAACTAAAATCACAAGATTATTAGTACACATAACTACATGAGTTAATCATCATCAAAACTAGAGTGGAAGGTCTTTGGGCCAACAGATGATTCATACATTTTGACTATATCCCATTTTGTACATGTTTTCATGTTTATGTTTAACTTCATATATATGTCTATTTTGTCCAAATTAATAACTATACATATACATTTTTGAGCCACTTGCCTTCATGCATATACTTTTGTGGACTCGTTATGTTTGGATATGTATGTATACTCTAGTTTATACAAAACAAACATATGCCTTAAAGATTAAATTATTTTGATGAAAATTAGATTTTCTTGATTTTCATGTTTTAAGGAATTTCATATTGAACTCATTGCCTATTTTCATGACTTGTCTTTCACAAAACTTATACACTCATATTACTTGATGTTTTCTCATGATTTGTTTTAATGAGACTATATATGCTTTATAGACCCTTGAGTGTTTAATGATCATGTGATTTTCATATTTTCATGAAAAATATTTTTTTATTCCTTACTTGAAGGATTTCGTATTAGTTTTTCAAATTTTTCATATAACTAGTTTGTATTCTTCATTATGGTAGAATTTTTCAAACATATTATATTTTCAAACTTATTTTAAAACCCCTACCCATCTAAGGGCGGTTGGTTGGGCGACCATGCCTTGTATGCTTATTAACTAAAATCCTTTTAAATATGTGCATGAAATGGGTGGTAGGAAGTATGAGTTATACACTTGATCTTATTATGTTTCAATTGGTATCATTAGATCTTTTCAATTGGTATCACTATTGACATTCTTTTTATATACTCATATATGTTTCTATATATGTATGCTTACACTTCAAATAGTATCAATTTCGATTGGTATTCAATTTTTCATACATATATATATGCTTTATTTGTGCTTACTATATCTCTATATCTTTGAGCACAAATTTTGGTTATGCTAAGCTTGATTTCTTAAATGACTATTATATTTAATTGATATATTTTTTTCAATTGGTATCATAATGTTTGATTTGATTTCACCCCTAATTGAGATTTTTTTTAAAGACAGAAAGGGGAAGAACATTGTTTTATTATTTTCTTTGACCCCTTTGTTGATGATTGACAAAAAGGAGGAGAAGTATTTGAGTTTATATACATATTTTTATTGTTTATTTGTAAGTTTATACCAAAGTTTGTTTCATATTGGTATCAAGAAAGTTTGTTTGATGTTTTGATGTTTTGTTGATATTAGTGTCAAGAGAACATATTTGTTGTTTTGTTTTATTGGTATCAAGTAATTTGTTAAAATTTTTATTGTTGGTATCAAGAGCTTTTATTGATTATCTTTCAATTGGTATCAAGAGTTTTTGTTGATTGGTATCAAAAGCTTTCATTGCTTTTATTGATAAAATTTTTCAAATTAAAATTTTTATTGGTATCAAGAGCAATTATTTAAAGAACATGTTTATTTTAAAAGGAAAAGGAATTTATTTTAAAAGTTTGGTATCAAGAGCATGTTCATTTCATTGTTTTATGCATATTGATGCATATTATGTTAGTATTCAGTGCATATCTTATTGTTTATTGTTTTGCATGAGTTAAGGGGGAGCTTCCTTGAAGCTTAACTTTAATCCATGCATATATAACTCCATGAGTTTGTCATCATCAAAAAAGGGGGAGATTGTTGGCCCAGAGGCCTTCCACTCTAGTTTTGATGATGATTAACTCATGCAGTTATAGTTTACTAATAATCTTGTGATATTTAGTTTCAGACACTTAACCAAGATATTAGTAGGTGATTAGCTTTAACAAAAGTGCTTTGGAGCTTTCATATGGTGATTCAAGAGCCCGAGCGTCAAAGTTCATATCTAGCACTCGTTGGAGTCAAGCTCGGTGGATCACGTTTTGATCGAGTTGACTTGGAGACGGCGCTCTACAAGAAGACTTGGTACATTGTTTAGTTTTATTTTAGATCTATTGTTAAAGATTAGATAGTGTGATATGCTCAAGTTCACAACACACACACTTGTTTAAGTTCATGTTTCGGTTTTCGATTTTGGTTTAACCAATCTTAGTTTTCATGAAAGATAGAATAGAATCAAAACAAGTTTACATGGTTTAATGTATATTAGATTTGTTCTATATACATTTATGCTTCAACTATTTATACAAACTTAGTTTGATAATCTATTTCATGAGTTTAGTGTTTTGGTATTTTTACAAAACGTATTTTTGGATTTTAAGTCAAAAACATTGATATATATATATCTTTCATGTATATAGGATTATATCCATATACAACATGCTTCAAGTTATTTCAATATCATGTTTTTGTATTTATTATACAAGTTTATAGAAAAACCGTATTTTCCTTTAAAAGTTTGGTTCTAGAAAATACTGTTTTTTATTTTTGGCAAAATTTCTTAGTTATAAAAATAGTTCAAAATATTTGTAACATGGTTTGATTTTACTCAAACATGTTGTATCAAAAGTATTATACTGAAACTATTTTTGTGGATTTTAGAGATTTTATGGGATTTATTTGATAATTAAAAACTCAAGTTTTAAATCCTATAATCTGTTTGCCAGGCCCTGGCGGTCGACCGGGACGGTCGACCGGACCAGTGGCCGATCGACCAGACCGGTCGAACGACGTGCACAAGGACGTGCACATGGCCAGCCACTTAGGCCGGTCGACCGAGCGGTCGACCGACTGCAAGTACCCCACTCTCGGGTGGGGACGCCGGCCAGAGAGCAATTGCTCTCTAGATCTGGCACGGTCGACCGGGGCGTCGATCGGAGGGCTCAACGGTCAAATTTTTTACCGTTGGCCGATCGACCGAAAGGTCATTTTTGACCTTGTCAGCTGCCAACGGGCCGAATTCTTATGGGGGTTATAAATACCCCATTTGAAGTTGGTTTTCACCAAGTTTTTGAAGAGCAAATTTTCATCCTCTCAAGTGTTTACTTCCTAGTTTTTCAAAAGAGTTTTTGGGTTCAAAGTTTCCATCTTTATTTGTTTTTAAAGTGTTGAAAAATTCAAAGAAAAAGAGAGTATTTGGGAATTTGTTTTTGATCTCTATTTCAATATCTATCTTGTGATTTTTCCCAAGTATTTTTCTTTATTCTTTTCATTTCCAAACACTTTATTTTCTCACTTGAGCTTATCATATCTACCTATCTATTAGGATTTTTGTTTAGTGAGAGAGAGATTGGTTTGTGGTCTTTTGATCACTACGTTGTAAACTTCCTTCATTGTGATATCCCTCTAGTGAG
This sequence comes from Agave tequilana, assembly GCA_038442645.1. Lineage (NCBI taxonomy): Eukaryota > Viridiplantae > Streptophyta > Magnoliopsida > Asparagales > Asparagaceae > Agave > Agave tequilana. Next base: position 43,609 of record JAVJIF010011646.1, on the reverse strand, counting down.
AGGAGATTGATTTGGTATCCCTCTATTATGAGGTGATTGTGGAAGTTGTGGTTAGCTCCCTCTAGTGTGAGGTAGAGTTTGTGTTTAGCTCCCTCTAGTGAGAGGTGGATATTGTGTTTAGCTCCCTCTAGTGAGAGGTGGAGTTTGTGTTGGAATCTCTCAGGTGTGAGATGATTGATTTGTATTGGCTAAGTGGCTACCCCTCTTGTGTGAGGTGGTTTTTGTTTTGGTTGTGCATTACCTCTGTGAGAGGTTATATTCAGTTGAGAGAGGAGTTGTATACTCCCGGTTGTATTTGCCCTAAATCCTCAGTAGAGATTCCCTGTGTGGGAGTCCTGTGTGGACAAGTTAGTGAAAATCCTTCTGTGTGATGGCGGGGACGTAGAGCTGGGTGCTCGAACCTCGAAACAAATCTTAGTGTTTGTGTTTGATCTATTGACTCTCTCTCTTTTATATTGTGCCTTGCATCATTTCATATTACTCATTCATATATTATATGCTTGGCTTGTTTGTGTGTGCCTCACTTGTGTTAACCACGAGAGCTTTATATAGCACCTCAACTCTTATTCAAAGGAAACAAGAGGAGTTAGTCCAGAGCCCTTCATCGGGAATTCGGCTACACTCGTTGGTTACACTAATTGTTGCAATTTAATTTTTAATTTTCGCATTTTGTTCATTAGATTAGCCGTACACCTATTCACCCCCCTCTAGGTATACTTACAGTAATGACTCACACCGAAGGGTAGTTCGTCAGAGGGTTTTATCCCACAGTAACTGCAACCTGACGAACCACCCCACCAAGCTACCACTAAATCCAAAGGGTATAAGGCCTAGTGCCTATTGGATAACCTGTAAAGTGGTCTCTCGGACAACATAACCCCGAAGGATACCTGCAACCTGCATCACACTTAGTCCAAAATAACTGCACCACCGTTAGTCCAATCACATGCATATATATAAGTATCGTCTACGGTATTATAAGAAATTACAATAATCACCCACAATACAACATTTAACTACACAATACAACAATGCTCCAAATATACAAACAACCACATTTATAAATACATGAACTTACCTAATCACAACACATAAAAGAGTACTCGCTAATACAGGAAAAAGTACTCGCAACACAGGGAAAATTACTCGCAATAATCAAGAAGTGGTGCTCACCTAAAATATTCACTCGGCACAGTTACAGTCACAAGGGAATGCCGAAGAGAAAGAAAGAAAAAGGAGATAGAAAGAGATTGAGTAGAGAGATAAGGAGAGAGAGTATGAGAAAGAAGAAAGGGAGTCAGATAAATGAAGAGAGAGAAAGAGAGAAGAGAGAAACAAAAAAGAGGGAAAAGAAAAATAAAGAAGAGAAAAGAAAGAGAGAAAAGGAGAAAAGAGAAGAAGAGGAGGGAAGAAAGAATAGAGGGGGAGATTAGGAGGAGGTCGGTTGGGCTAGGCTGGCCGTGGATGACGCTGGCAGCTGGGGCTGGTGGCGCCGCCGGCCCGGCCTGGCCCAAGTGGAGGAGGTGAGGGCGTGAGGGTAAGGAGGAGGAAGGAAATAGAGATGGCGAAGGTGGAATTACATGGTGATGGTAGTGGAGATAGAAGTTGTGATGGTAGTGATGGATTAAGTGGTGATGTGGTGATGGTTTGAGGAAGAAGACGGTGGAAGTGGTGGTGAGTGTAATGGCTATTGATGGTGGATTCGGTGATTGCTGGCGGTGGTGATTGAAGTGGAGAAAGGTAGAGAAGAGGAGAGGGACTTGGCTGGAGTTGGGAGGAGAGGGGACTTGGCCGGAGTTGGGGACGTCACCGGCATAGGGTTGGCAGGCCAGAGGTCACCGAAGTGACCGACGGAGGTGAAGGGTGATGGTGGTTGGTTGGGAGGAAAGAGGAGAGAGCAGAAATGGAAGAAAGATTAAGAGCGAGATGGGAGGAGTTAGAAAGGGATTAATGAGAGAGAGAGGATTTGTTTTTAGGAGAAAGAGAGATTTAGCGGAGATTTGAGATAGGGGAGGAGTTGGTCGGCTGGCTTGGGGAGGAAGAAAAAGAAAGATTAAGAAAGAAGAAAAAGAAAAAGAAAGAAAAATCTAGAAAGGAAAAGAAGAGAAGAAAAGGGAAGGGGAAAGAAGAGAGAAAGAAAAGGAAAAGGGGTGGAAAAGAAGGAAAAAGAAAAAAGAAAAATGAAAAATTATGTAGAAGAGTGGAGAAGAGAAAAGAAGGAAAAGAAAAGAAAGGGAAATTGATAATATTAATTTAATTAGTCAAATTTGACAAATTCTCAAAAATTCTCTAAAATAGAAAATATTATCCTGAGAAATAATGTGAAATTAGATTAAAAAAATTCAATCTCATTTGTAAATAAAAAATTCTGAAATCGATCGGTGATATTAGTAGACACTGATTTTAAGAGATTTTGTAAAATAATTCAGAAAAAATCCAGAAAATTATGAAAATTTTACAATATTAAAAATTAATATTTGAAATTAAAACAAGCTCAGCCTAACTAGCTGGGTGATCAAATCAAGCAGTTTCACTAGAATCAGCTCCTGGGTTCAGACTCCGTGTGACTCTAAGTCTTCAAAATACGGATTCGATGCCAAAATACAAACAAGAATGATAATAAAAGAAAATAAATATGGAGAAAATAGAAAAATACGTGCAAAAAATTTGAACACGTATCAGGGTACATATTCTAGGAATGGAGTATTACAATCTGACCCAAAATTTAAGCTGATAGATAGAAGGTTTAACTTCCTATCTAAATACATCATTTTTCTATCGCTTTTTAAGATGGGAGTATATTCGCATATGAATACGCAACATAGTTGTGATTAGATCTAGATTACATGAAACTTAATTTCTAGTTAACAAAAGGAAGAAATTAATTGGGGTCTGCAAATCTAAAATCGCTAGTTTAACATATTCAAATTAATTCTTTTTTCAAGTAAATTATAGAAACTGTTCTGATAAGAAAAGAATTATTGAATTTAACAAAAGACGCCCAAGATTGATCACCGATGGATAGTAATTGCCTTTCCTACTATAGAAGCCCTTTTTCATAATTGTACCGCTTAAACATGTACATTGCAATATTTCCTTTTTATTGGAATATTTCACTTTGATTAAAAAATAAAAAAGAGAAAAGAAAAGAAAAAAAGAATCCTACTATAGAAAGTGCATTAAATTTAAATTTAGGATAACTAGGGTTGCGTTTGTTCTGATGAAAACCATCTAATAAGTCATATGTACATTCGCGCTGCAATTTAATTTATAGTATTGAATATCGAGTTGAGTGGAAGTATGAGTGCTCAATGCTAGAATATAGATTTAGGACATGTTTGATTGTCATAAGTAGTCGTAAATCACAAGTCGTAAGCATTTTTACAGTTGTAAGTGAGTTACATGCAAATAAGTTTTACGATGTTTAGTTGGTAATGTAAAATTGTAAGTAAAAAAATTTATTGTATTTTACGGTGTTTGGTTAACGTAATGTCTAAGGGCCTGTTTGTTTCGTTGCAAAACGTCGCAAGTCGTAAGTCGTAAATGAGAATGGAAAAAGTGAACTGTAGCAGAGAAAATATATTGTGTTTTACGGTGTTTGGTTGATAAAGTGAAGTGTAAATGGAAAAGTATATTGTGTTTTACGGTGTTTGGTTGATAAAGTGAAAGTGTAAATGGTAAAGTATATTGTGTTTTACGGTGTTTGGTTGGTAATGTAAAAGTGTAAGTGGAAAAGTTGACCACAAAATTAACTGTAGCAGTGATTTAAATATTATAAATACTATTAAATTAAATCTACTATTGCAAATTAAATTGTATTAATAAATTTGAGATAAAAAATTAATAATCTTAATATTTTATTTATAACAATAATATTAATAAAATATTAGTATAAATAGTAAAATATTACTAAAATATTAACTAAATGAATAATATAAAATTTTAAAAAAAATCTAAAGAACATTAATAAAATTTTAAGAATACTAATAAAATATAAATATTAAAAAATCTTACAACAATAATAAAATATAGTTATAATATTATAATATTAAAAATACTTAGTAAAATATAAATTATTATAAATATTAATAGAAATATAGTTATAATATTATAATATAAAATTTATTGTAATATTATAGAAATATAAAATTAACAAAGTAAAATATAATTATAATTTAATAATAAATTATCATTATAGTATTATTATACTGAATTATTATTACAATATTAACATAATAAAATATTAATATAATAATAAAATATATTATGATATAATAAAGTAATTTTTTATATTATAAAATAAATAATTAAATATATAGTAATTTTATATTAAAGTATAATATTGTTATATTAATAAAATATTAACTCTAAATAAAATATAAAAAATGGAATAAGTATTAATAAAATAATAAAGTATTAAATAAAATATTAAATAAAAATATTAAATTAAAATAGTAAAATATTAAATATTAAAACAATATTAAAAACAATAAAAAAATTAAAGTAAAAATATAAAATAATTAAATAATTAAATAAGAAATTGAACACTATTTAAAATATTAAATATTTAGTAATATTAAATTATATATTGATTATCAAGTAACTGTTTTGAACTGTAAGTGTACTACAAGTGAGAGTTACATGACCACAAAATTAACTGTAGCAACTGCAAGTGAGAAAATATGAGTGTAAAAGTGAGATTTACATGACCACAAATTTAACTGTAGCAACTGCAAGTGGGAAAAGAAGAGTTGCATTTTACAACTTGTTTTTAAGCGAAACAAACAACGGAAAATGGAAAAGAAGTTTTACGACTTACGTTTTGCGGCGTTTTGCGGTGAAACAAACACGCCCTAAGTCATAAGTAAAAAAATTGACTATAAAATTAACTGTTTGGTAATTTCAAAATATTAAAAAATATCAATAAATACTAAAAATAGTAAATATTATAAATTTTAAATATTATAAAATTAAAAAATAAATTTAATATAATATAAATATAATATATTAAAAATTAAAAATTTAAAAACTAGAAATATTAAAAATTAAAAATTTAAAAACTAGAAATATAAAAATTAAATATATTAAATATTAAATGATTAAAAATTTAATCTAATAATCAAAACTTATTAAATTTATATTATATATTACTAATCTTTAAATAAAGAATTAAAATTAAGTGGAATATATTATATTAATTAGTAATAAAATTCTAATATTAAAAGTTATTAAATTATTAATAAAAACTTTAATCTAATAATTAAAAAATTCTCATATTTAAAAAGATTACTCTAATAATTAACAAAAATTAATCTAATTAGAATTAACTGTCAACAATACAGATCCGCATGATCACAAAATTAACTGTTTGTACTGTAAGTGGGCTGTAAGTGAGATTTACACGATCACAAAATTAATTTTGTTTTGTAAGTAGGATGCAAGTGCATTTTACGACTTACAGCCAAACAAACACTATAAGTTACAAAACGTAAGTCGCAATTGTCACTTGTGACTTGCAGACTTTTACAGTGAAACAAACAAACCCATGGTGATTTTTCAAGTGATCTCAATCTATTATTAATGCCTCACATCTACAGTAAAAAGTTAACAAAAGATTCCATGATGATATTTCATGTAAGTTCATATAATGATAAAATGATACATGTAGATTAGTCATTTTATGATTCTTCAATGCTACATTTCTTTAAGACATTTTTAGGCATATGACTATCATGATAGTTAGAGCTTTCTTCAAAAAGTGGTTTCAAAATGTATGCACATCGTACATAGAGTCTTTTGAATAAGATCATCTCGAAACTTTCATCTGGATTCATATTCATGTGGGTAGAGAATATGCTTAGATACATGCATTCAGCTTGAAAACACAAAAACTGGAATACATTTCAAAACAATCTAAGAACAAGATTGTTGCAGGTTAATCCCCGAAGAACCGAGCTCATAAAAATATGGGGCGAAATTAGAGATTTGATGGTTTCGTGACTCATAAGTTTGGGAGCAAAACGGGATGGGCCGAGCCGAGCCTAGCGGCTCAAAGCCCAGGCCCGCCCTCATTCTCGGGCGACCCGGCCTAGCCCACCTAAGGGGGACTCAGACCGGGCGGGCCGGGCCATACCTGGGCCGAGCCGATTTTTTTAAAAAAAAAAGAATTACAAGTTTAAAAAATTCTAAAAAATCACACAAATTTAGACAAAATTGATACAAGATGTAAAATGTAATTGTAAGTTTTTTTGTTAACAATCTAATAGGTTGGATAAATTGATACAAATACAAATGAATAATATAGATAAAAAATAAAGTATAAATTGATAAAAATTCAAATATAGTATATAGATTGAAATTGAAGTATAAATTGATAGTTTGATACAATCATATAAATACAAATACGAAAGATATTCATTTGTTCACTCATCTTCTGTAGAGTCTTCAATTATTTCATCTACTGTTTTATTCTGGCTTCTCAGCATCGAGTCAATTCTTCCCGCAGATGCTTATCTTAATGGCTTCTGACGCCAAGCGGTTCCTCGTATCAATCAGCACTCTTTTAGTTGTACTAAAAGCAAATTCTGAGGTAACAGTAGAGGCAGAAGGGGTTAATAAGTGACGCGACATGATAGAAAGTACAAAATATGCTGATTCCTGTAACACCAGGCCAAAATATCAAAAATTTTAAATCTTGAGTCTACATCAATCTCAGGAGGTATAGTATGAGTAAAATAATAATGAGAGCTTAAGGGAGCTTGAGCACTTGAGGGGCTTGAGAGAGTTTGATGGGGCTTGAGAATTTGAGGGAGCTTGAGAAAACTTGATCACTTGAGAGAACTTGAGAGCTTGACGTTTGAGAATTTAAGAGATTCATTTTTAGAAATTTTTTGATGATGAAATAAAGTAGGTAAAAGTGAGTATTTATAGAGGAGAAGAGGCAGTTAAAATATAATTTTTTTCCAAAATAAAAAATTGGTCCAATATACCCGTTGGGGGCGTTTTGTAAAAAAATTACAAAACCCCCAATGGCTATATTCTGGGCCCAATATAGCCATTGGGGATTTGTAAAAAAAAAAATTACAACCCCCCTAGAAAAAAAATTGGCCCAACGGCTCTTAAAAGAATCATTGGCTCTCTGGGCCCGGCCCGGCTGGCCCGTAGGCCAGGTTCCCCAAACCCGCCACATGTTTGGGGCGGGCCCGGGCCAAGATGTGGCATAGGTGGCCCGGGCTGGGCCCGTATGAGTCAGCGGGCTGGCCTGGGCCCATTAAAACCCCTACTCATAAGCCATAACATGGTTAAATTAAAGTACCTAGCGTGTACAAGCAATTGATGTTCAATTTAAGCTTCATTACCAGCAGTTAAATCTAGATCATCTCGTCTACATTCTTTAACAATAGACAACACATCTATCTTTATTAATTATTATTCCATTGACAATTGTGATTCCATCTAAAGGTGTGTTTGTTTTTCGTAATTGGTAAAATGTAATTACAGCAAAATCACTTACGATGTTTGTTTATGGTCATAAATCGTAAAGTGCATTTGTAGTCTGAACAGTTAATTTTGTGGTCATACAAATCTCACTTACAACTTATTTCAGCACAAACAGTTAATTTTGTGATCATGCAAATCTGTATTGCAGACAGTTAATTGTAATTAGATCAATATTTTTTTATTAGAATAATCTGTTTAAATTATTAGAAATCATTTTCTAATTATTAGATTAAATTTAATTATTAGATTAAAGTTTTTTATTAATTATTCTAATAAGTTTTATTATTAGAATCTTTTTTATTACTAGATTTGTAATATTTAATATAAAATTAATAATTTTTTATTATTAAATTAAATTTTTAATTTTTTAATCTGATATTTTAATTATTAAATTTAATAATATTTAATAATAAATTACAGTATTAAATATTTTTAATAATTAATATTAGATCACTATTAAATTTTTAGTATTCTAATATTTTAGTATTTTTATTTTTAATTTTTTTAATTTTTAATTTTTACATTTTTATTATTTTATTATTTATTTTAAATATTTAATATTTTTAAATATTTATTTGTTTTAATATTTACTTTTTTATTATTTTACTATTTTTAATATTTAACATGTTTAAATCATCAAACAGTTAGTTTTATGGTCAACTTTTCACTTACGACTCACACATTACCAGTCAAACACTGTAAAACATAATATACTTTTTCACTTACAATTTCGCATTACCAATCAAATACCGTAAAAATTTACTTGCGAAAAACTCACTTATGACTGTAAAATATTTTATCACTTAAGACGGCCAATTCAAGCAGCCAAACATGCCCTTCATTTCATGTTTCATTGGAATTGGGTACGAGACTCTTTGACTGTTGGAAAGCAAAGAAAAGGAAAAGGTACCATTAGAATTCAGGCCAGAAAAGCACTTTCTCCCTCTTACCATTTTTCTTATTTGTTAGGAGAAAAAATGGAGTGAAAAGAAGGGGGTTCAGCTTGTTATCATCATCACCCTTGTTTGGTTGGCAAGGAAAACCAATATGAGCCCCACCAGCAAATATATAATAGTCCCTTTATCAAGATATGACCACCACTCAAAATAAAGCGTTTAAGTTACCACTAATAGGAGAAATTTTCAAAAACAAATAATTTTAAACTCCAATTCAAAGTTCAACAACGTTCAGCAAAAAGCTCGATGGGCAAGAGGCCCCTAACGACTACAAATAAAAGCTTATAAGGGTTGTTTGGGTGTTGTAAAACAAAGAAAAAAGGATGCTATTAGATTTTCGGCCAGAAAAGTAATTTTCCTTTCTTGCCCAGAGAAAAAGTACAGTAAATAGAGCAAATTACATCAATTTCAGAAACAAATTTCATCAAGTTGGTGTCAATGACAGCTATGAGCAACAATTCAAGTACAGACATCACAACAGCCATAAAAACTTGCAATTGCGAGTTTATAACACCACTGAAAATGTACAGATTTGGGAAAAACAAAAGTAAAATATTTTTGGGATATGCAAAATATCCTAATAGAGAGTGTTTGTAGAAAACCAATAGTTGAAAGTTATAAACAATGAGCAAAACATCCAACAAGATAATGAAATGAAGAAATTGATTGAAAATTTGTGTATAAAGTAAAGAGAACTTTCAAAAACTTGGACTGATAAAACAGATTGCAGTGATGTTTTTTCTTCTTCTTTTCTTTAATTTCTCTTACTTCCTTCTCTTTGTAGACAATTAATTGGAATGAAAAGCTTGAATTTTAGACTCAGAACTTCTTTCAATTGTCATTGTCAGTCATCTAAAGCGCTAAATTTTTGCTGATTACTAGAGTCAACATGGGACTCTCATTACAGTCTAAATTTTAATCGTAGAGGCTCAGAGCTTATATTCCAATCATATATAGTCATCCCAGCAGTTTACAACTGTTGGTTGTTATATTATATATTGGGCTTCCATCATTGCTCAAGTCAAATGGGACAGTGTCAGTGATACAAAACATGGATTAGGCCAAAGTTTTAGAAAGCTATTAAACCCCATATCTCGTGATGATATATTACAGCAAGTATCGAATCAGAAATTGGGATGCCATTTTTTCTTCCATAGGAGACAGAAAATGCCGTGAATTCAAACAACACTTAAATATTACTTCGTTGTGTTACTCTCCCGTTATGGTTACTCAATCTCTTACGCCGCTTATTACAAGATTGTTCATTACACAAAACTATTTTTTCAATTACCAAAATTTAAGTAACTGTTTTCATCATCAAACACACAATTTCATCAATTAGAATAAATTTCAAGCCCATCAATGCAACACATTTTCATTAGCCAATAAAAGTACCACCAACTCCAAGCAATTCCAATGAATTCATAAAATTAATTAACAAAGCATATAGTTGGAAGATATACAATATTCATCCAAAATCGTAAAAGTCACCTACAAGAGAACTACCGCAGCAACAATAACAACATAAGAAAGGTGATGATGAAAACAAAGTTGAACCACCCTTATTTCAACCAATTTTCCAGGCTAATAAAAAAAGGACAATAAAGAAAATCTGATTATTTGTAAACCGCGACGACTAGCTCAAAGAGATCCATTCGCGGCATTCATCAACATTTCCCAATCCAAATGCACAAAAATTAAATTAAAAACAAGGCTCAGAATTTTATTTCCTACCACATTGAAAGTCCCACATAATGAACATGCAAAAATTTCACAAATTGCCCACCACCGGACGACATCCTCAGCAACGACCACCCAACAAGTTCACCCCGACCCCCAATGGAACAAAAGCTCACAATCTAAGCCCAGATTTTTACTTGTAATTAGAGAGCCCAGCAGGGGAGGCGAGGAGACTGTTGTGATAAATACCACAAACAATAAGAGTAGCAGCGAAAGCACCGAGCGATTTACGATAGAAAGCAATATAACTTATGTTGCGCGCTGATGCAACAACCAATGAGAAACCCTAACCAACAGAGAGAGATACACTAGTGAACTACTCAAAAGATGAGAACAATTAAACAAGAGAGAAAGCCAAACACAATATTTAACAAGGTTAATAATTTGCCTACGTTCTCGGGGCGAGAGAGAGGTCTTATTGATTCAATAATCAATTATAGGTTACAATTCATGGGGGATATACTTCTTTATTTATAGGCAGAGAGTCCTAGAGTTTTAGAAAATCACAATTGGAATCGACTCCAGATCAGGACGCAGTTTGAATCCCAATTGAATTAGCAGATCCGTATGTCGATCGACCCTTCCTTCGGTCGACCGATCGGTCGACCAAACCCTAATAGAAACAAGGCCCGTGCCAGCCGATCGATCGAACGGTCGACCGACCCTAAACAAAACTTGGCACGTGCCAGTCGGTCGATCGGTCGGTCGATCAAACTGCCGTTGTGCACCAAACTGTGCATGCCGGTCGACTGGGCGATCGACCAGCCTCTTATTCTGACTACATATGGACTGCGTTCTTGCTCCTTTTGGACTCCGATCTCTGCACTATCTGTTCTAATGAGTGAAAAAACTCTTCCATCAAGCTTTTATCTCCTCTCTCCCTACAATTCTTCACCTCGGTGAAGATTTTTCAAATCTGAGCCGAACTCAATATAGTACATGTTGACTCGAAAGGGGCTGCACCTATGTGGCTGCCTACGTACACTGCCCAAGGGATCAAGCCATCCGTAGTTCATCCAAATGAGCTCCACCGAGCTCTAGCAACTGGAATGGAACATCTCTTTATAATGTGTAAATTTCACTCCCGAAATTAATCACACACGTGCGCTGCATGTTTTCATATCATATGTATCACACTTTTGCATTTTTTTTAAATAAAACTCTGTTATTAATGCATTTTCATGCTTAATAGTGTATAGGGTAATTAAAAAAGAAAAAAGAGAGATAGACAAATTTATCCAATTAAATCCAAAAGGTCAAAAGAAAAGAGATTGATTCAAATCTAGAGGTTCTAAAGGCCACTTATCTGAAGAACGAGTATATCAAATGAGATAATATCATTCAAATTCAAAGGAAAAATGGATTAGAAAAAGACTATCAATTTTACTAAGGATAAAGAGATAGATCATAGAATCTAAAGCAGAAATTCAGAGTCCAAAAGGATAAATGGATGAGAGAAGATCAACGTATGAGATGAAGCAATTTAGACTCAGGTTCAGATTAGATACATTTTAGTATTTGAATCATAACTTTCGTTACCGAAACTCAAATCTGATGATTCAAGATGATCCCAAAAAAAACTTAAAGGGTTACAACTCTTACGTTGATCTTTGTTTCTAATTATATCATTTGATAAGTTATATTCAGCAATCAACAAGCCAATAAGATGCATATCAAAATTAAATATCCACATCAAATCAAATTTGGAGAAAACGGGAGGATTTAAATTCAGAAATAGCCAGCTCTCCCTATTTTTTGACTCGTTTCTTTATTCATTTTTATCATATAAATACCCCACACATCAGAGGCAGAGGGACGATGAAGCAGAGAATAGAATAGATTTTTGTATAGGTTTAATTTAAGTTTTTCTTTCTCTTGTAAATGTAATTTTTATTTTTTTATGTAACTGAGATCGAAGAATAGTTATATAAGAGAACAATAGTGATGCTTGTATTGAGAGTGAATCTTTTATTGTTATTCAGTTCCATCGAACTTTCTTTTCTACTCTATTTTTATTGCTTCTCTCTTCTGTGTTTGTGAATCCAAACGACTCCAATAGCTTCGAAGTTGCCTCGCGTTTGGAAGTGTCATTGATGGCTTATGGTGATGAACAACCATTTCTATGGTAGTATAGCTTTCACCTTCATTTGTAATGTAGATTGGGAATGAGGAAGATCTCATCTGTTATGCTTCGCTCGCCTTCAAGTAATGTTACATCGTTGACAAAAAATTCCAGGTAAGTTATCAACCAGAAGAGGTAGGTTAGTTCTTTAGTTTTCTTTTTCTTTCTTTTAATCCTTAGTTTTGATCATCATCAACTCTCAACTCTATTCACTTTTTCACTTTCTTTGTATAATTTCATTTTCTATTTTCTCCATCTACTTCAACCTACCACTTTCACAATTTAACTAACTTATTTTTATTTTCCTTTAAAGAACAAGAGAAGAATTTTAACCATTTTAAGTAACTTAAAAGAGAACTTACAAAACGCTTCTATCGCTAGTCCCTCCTTGTTGATCACGACCCGAATAGCCACTCGCTATAGCGGTAGTATTGAGTACTTGCACTTATGTTCTGTATTCCTAAAATTTTGTATTTCCTGTGTGCAGATTTTATCTCAATCAGAAATCACCTAGGTAAGTATATCAGCGGGAGTCTCCTTTGTGTGAACTTTTAGTAACTCAATGTCACCTTCATCAAGAATCTCCCGAACAAAGTAGAACCTGACGTCAACGTGTTTCGTCCTTGCATGATACACCTAGTTCTTTGCCAAATAGATAGCACTCATGCTATCACAGTTGATCTTCAAAAGATCCTGATCAATCCCCAAGTCATCGAGCAACCCTTGAAGCTATATTGCCTCTTTTATAACCTCCATCATAGACATATACTCGGCCTATGTAGTAGATAATGTAATGGTAGACTGTAGAATAGAGCCCAACTCACTGGTGCTTGGGACAATGTAAACACATATCCTGTTGTAGACCAGCATTCAGAATCAGCATATCCGACACACTCCTGCTTACCCGAGAATCCTTCTCGAATACTAAATCAACGTCTATGGTACCCTTGATGTACCTTAGAATCCACCCAATGACCCCTACCGGGATCGTGCATATATCTACTAATCATCGAGACAGCTTGTAATAAATCAGGCCTTATACACACCATTGCATTCATTAAACTACCAATTTGGCTAGCATACAGTACGCGAGTCATATACTTACGTTCTTCAATAGTAGTACGAGATATAGGGGCTTTTAACTTGAAATGAGGAGTCAATGGTGTACTTATAGATTTCTATCACTGTTGATATTGAACCTCTGAAGTACCTTTTGCAAATACCCTTTTGTGTCAAGCTAACCTTGCTACTCCTTCGGTCTCGCTCAATCTTCATGCCTAACACCTTTTTTGCTTCACCAAGATCCTTCATCTCAAACTCGGAAGACAAGTCTTTCTTCAATTTTCTATTGCGGATCTACTCTTAGAAGCAATGAGCATATCGTCTACATACAACAGTAGATAGATGTAATCTCCGCTCGTAGCTTATTGTAATACACACATGGATCATAATGGCTACGTGTGTACCTTTTTCCTCTTACGAAGCTGTTGAAACGCTTGTACCACTGCTTAGGAGATTGCTTTAATCCATACAGTGATTTCTTTAGCGTGCATACCATATTCTCCTTTCCCGCAGTTTTGAACTCCATCGGCTGAGACATATACATCTCCTCTTCAAGATCGCCATAGAGACAGGCGGTCTTCACATCGAGCTGATCAAGTTTCAACTCATGCTGTGCTACCAGCGCCAGTAAAATCTAAATCGACGAGTGTTTTATAACAGGTAAGAATACCTCGTTGTAGTCAATGCTTTCTCGTTGTGCGTAGACTTTAGCTACCAATCTGGTTTTATAGCGTACAATATCATCTTTGAGAGATTCCTGCTTCTTTGCATATATCCACTTACAGCCAATTGCCTTCTTTCCCTTGGGTAACTCTGTCAGTTCCCAAGTGTCGTTCTTCTATAGAGAATTGATCTCTTCCACCATGACATCCTTCTACATCTTGGACTCTGAACTGATTTTAGCTTCTCTATATGTAGACAGGATTGCCTCTTTAACGACTGGGAGAGCACAGGCCACAATCATATCTGTAGTGAGCCAACTAGGCCTAAGTGGATTTGTTCTAGTTCTTCTAACTACAATGCATTCATGGACATCATCCATAGCCTGTCCTTGATTCTCATCATCATCATTATCCTGATCAGCTACATGATCACTACCATGTGTCACCTGGGTATGATCTTCAATGATACTGATCTTTTTAGAGATGGTGAAGTAGCATCACTCTCTACCTGCTGCGATATCCCTTGGGTCTTCTCAATCTTCACCTGCTAAGAGATTGTAGGCTTCCACATTGAAGCCTCATCAAACGTGACATCTCTACTGAGGATAAACTTCTTGTCCTTAGAATCTCAAATCTTATAGTCTTTTACTCTTTTCTTGAATCTTACGAACACACATTTCTTCGCTCTTTGGTCTAACTTGTCTTCCTTAACATGGTAGTAGGCCAGACACCCAAATACCCTTAGCAAATCATAATCCTGAGCTGCTTTTACTAACCAAGCTTTCAGAGGAGTTTTACCTCATGTCGCAACGAAGATAACATGTTAACGAGATAGCAAGCATATGCCAAAGCCTTAGCCTAAAAATTCTTTGATAATCTGGCATTGGATAACATGCATCAGACCTTCTGTAGTAAGGTCTTGTTCATCCTTTCGACTACCCCATTTTGTTACGGTGTTTTCCTTACTGTGAAGTATTTTTCAATGCCCTCATCACAACATAGCTATAGGAAAGAATCAATCTTATACTCATCTTTATTATCTGACCAGAGCACCTTGATCTTCCATCCCGTACTTTTCTTTTTATTCTTATTCCACTCCACAAACAATTCTAGGACTTTCTCTTTGTGCTTCATGGTATATACCCAACATCGCCTAGAATAATCATCTATAAAAGTCATAAAGTAGTAGTTACTTCTAATAGATGGCGTCTTGGTAGGTCCCCAAACATCAGTGTGAATATAATCCAGAATCGTTTAGGTGCAATGAGTCGCTGTGCCGAATTTCACCTTGGTCTTCTTTTCGATGATGTAATGTTCACAAAACTCCAATTTACATGTTCTGACACCTTTCAACAATGCTTACTTTGCAAGAGATTGAAAAGACTTTTCTCCTGTATGTCCGAGTCTCATATGCCACAACCTGGTAGAATCATCATCTGAATCTGTAGAAGTCACCACTTGACATGTAACTGTACTACCCTTTAAGTAGTAGAGATTATTTCAGCGGACACCCTTCAAAACCATCATTGAGCCTTTATTCATCTTGAGAAAACCATCTCTTATAGATACCTCAAGAGCTAATGTTTTCAAAACACCAACTGAGATCAGATTCCTTTTAAGTTGAGGTATATACCTCACTTTTTTCAATTCCCGTATCATCCCATCAAACATCTTAATCTGAACTGCACATATTCCTTCCATGTTACATGGGTGATCACCATCCATGATAACAGAACATCCATCTAGCTTCTCAAATTTAGAAAACCAATCCATGTTTGGGCATACATGATAGGTAGCTCTAGTATCTAATATCCACTCAGAGTCTTCTGAGTAACCAACAATATGAGTAAGAGATACTGATGATCTGAGTCTTATCCACCTGCCTGTGAAGTACTGGCTTAAGTTCTGACCGCCTGTGCGAGATTTATCTCGGTCTTTGACTCCTTCTTACCCTTGGCTTTTGGCATTCAATCTTCCAGTACCCTAGCTCTTTGCAGAAGGCGCACTGGCTCTTCTTCAGATCTCTGAAATCTGGCTTGGACTTTGATCTCTCACGATCACCTTTGCCCTTTTGATTGGACTCTTACCTCTTATCGTCAACGCCTCTGCTGATGTACCCTCAGAAGAAGGCAGCTTGTCCCGCCTCCTTACTTCATAATTTACAAGAGCAGTCGACACGTAACTGTAATTAAGTGTGTGTTTACCATTGATCAAAGTTAGGGTGAAGGGCTCATACTCTTCGTCAGGAAGAGAATTCAGTAGATTCAATATCTTATCCTCTTCTTCGATCTTCACATCCACATTAGCTAAGTCTGTAAGAAGCTTGGTATAGTTATTCATGTGCTCATCAATGGAGAGTCCTCTCTTCAACTGGAAGCGATAAAGCCTCCTCTTTAATTGCAAATGCGACTCAATGCTTTTTGTCAGATATTTCTTCTCTAGGATCTCCCACAACTGCCTTGCAGATGTTTTATATAACACATGATACTTGATGTCTTGTGTCAAATAAGACCTTATTAGACCACACGTCGTTCGATTCATCTTGTCCCAATCCTATTCAGAAGTAGCCTCAGACTTTTTCTCCAACCGTAGAGTGTTTCGAGGTTTGATGCCGTTAATGCATCCATTACCTCACATCTCCATATCTCAAAGTTCTTGCCATCAAACTTCACCATATCAATCTTTAATGGATGTGAATTCATGATTTTCACAGTAGATGTACCATCTTCAGTCATCTTCTCAATAAATTCCTCAAAACAATGCGAAAAACAAACAGAGTTAGATAAAAAAAAACTAGATAAAGATAGAATCTTTACCTCAAAGTGAAACCCTAGGAGAGTTTCATAAACGATCTACTCCATCAAATTGATTTCTTGAGCAATCTAAATGTTGTTCTGAGATCGACACACGATCCCACAAAACAGTCCCACTGCTGCTCCGAGATCGACACACGATCTCCGCCAAACAGCCACCAATGCTCTTGAAATCAACACACGATCCCACGATAAATCTGGGATACTTTGATACTACTTGTTGCGCATCGATGCAACAACCAATGAGAAACCCCAACTAACAGAGAGATACACTAGAAAAATACCAAAAGACAAGAATAATTAAACAAGAGAGAAAGTCAAACACAATATTTAACGAGGTTTGGTAATTTGTCTACATCCTCGGGACAAGGGAGAGAGAGAGAGATCTTATTGATTCAATAACAATTACAAGTTACAATTCATGGGCTATACCCCTTAATTTATAGTCAGAGAGTCCTAGAGTTTTAGGAAACTACAATTAGATTCGACTCCGGATCAGAAACGAAGTTCGAATCCCAATAGAATTAGCAGATCCGTCCATCGGTCAACCGACCGACCCTTCCTTCGGTCAACCGATCGGTCGACCAGACCCCAAAAGAAACAAGGCTTGTGCCAGTCGGTCGATCAAACCGACCCTCAATAGAAACTTGGCTCGTGCTAGTCGGTCGACCGCTTAGTCGACCGGACCCCAACAGAAACAAGACCCGCGCCAGTCGGTCGACTAAAACCGACCCTCAACAGAAACTTTGCTCGTGTCAATCGGTCGACCGAACTGCTGCTGTGCACCGAATTGTACATACCGGTCGACCAGGCGATTGACCGGCCTCTTTTTCTGGCTGCATATGGACTACGTTCTCGTTCCTTTTGGAGTCCGATCTCTGCACTATCTATTCCGATAAACTAAAAAACTCTTCCATCAACCTTTTATCTCCTCTCCCCCTACAACGTAATCATCACAAGAACAAGAGCACAAATTAAAAAATACAAGATTTTATGAGAAGGAACGAATTTTTTAATATCTTAATGCTCATGTAGTTTGCGAGACGCACTTGAACTACGCCAGGATCTCATTTCTCACCTTCTTTGTTGCATTCAAAGGTCACGCTCCTGAGGGGAAAAATTTGAAAGGGTTGGTAAGAAATGTATCCAGCACTCTTGGATGCCAGTAATCCTGTGCACACGCACCCTTCATTTTCTGTATTGTTCTATTGCATTTATTAGTCACGCGTGCTGCTACACAAAGAAATTTGAATAGAGTTGATAAATAAACATTTTATCTCGAACTCGAAGCATTAGTTTGAAACTTTTTTTTTTTTTGTTAGCCGCAAATCTGAAACATGCCTCTTGGAAATATGAAGAAGAGTGAAGACTGTAGTTTACCATCTGATCACAGAGAGAACGCATGCTATCTATGCTTGTTTATTAATAATGAAACAAATCAGGATCAAATGAGTATTCCCTGTGACTGTGAGCACCGACAAATTTTGCTTTCTGGACTCCCAACAGCTGACTGCAATCATGAACATGTCAGGTTATTTATTGAATCATCAATACAAGTAACTGAAACATACATATGTAGATAGATTATATGCATATAATTTGTAGGTTTGTAATGTTCCATTCGAACAGCTTGGCATATGTTTATCTAGCCAATTATGCTATGAATGATGATATTGGAAAACTTTGGTCGTGCTTTCTTCTGCAGTTGATGATAAAAGGAAAATGTAGCTTGTGTTAAGCTCACCTGTGACAAGGGTAATTATTAATCAGACAAGTGATTTCCAGGCTATTACCCTCTAATTGGGTATCCACGGAGGATATGGAGTTTCTCTGCTGATCAAATCAGCGAAGCGATTCACTAATTAACAAAGACGCATGTTTTTTCTAAATGTTGGCTATGATTCACTTTGAGAACGAGTGAGATTCACTGGCAAACTTGAATGTTAGTTCGATTTAGAATAGTCATAACTATTCATATAACAGCGATATATTACATTTTATTAGTAAAGAAACCCAAAATTCTCAGTTTTAGTGCTCCTGTGATAAACTCTAAGCCAAGAGGATGAATAATGCACAATATACTTTACTCCATAGTGACACCTAGTAAAATGCATTTATCCTATTATTTACTGGTAAACAAAATTGAGATGATTTTTCAGAGTTAGCTACTGCAGTTGAGTAGATCCTCAAGTACTGCTAACGCAGTGAACAGCAGAGTGATGTTGACACCTAATAATTCGCAGTGCCCTTTTTGCTCACACCAAACACGAGATGAATACTATCAGTTACTCACAAAGTTCAAATGACCGCAAATGAAAATGTAACTGAAACTGAAAGAGCAAAGAAAAAGCTCACAGGGTTAAAATGAGCAGAGAACAGAATAAGATACTGATGAATGAATACGAGTACTTGAAACTCTCTCACACCCCTCCCTTAGTTTTTTCCTCTCCCTTGGCCGCCCCCCAGCAGAGAACAGAATAAGAGAGAGAGACCCATTTTCTCACAGAGAGACAAAATCAAAGCAAAATTCTACAATCATGCAGCTCTTCTTCTTCCTCTTCATCATCATCATCCTTAACCTCTCTCTTCACCCATCTCTCTCCCTCAACCAAGAAGGCCTCTTCCTTCTCCAATCAAAACAATCTCTCGACGACCCAAACCTCTCGCTCTCCAATTGGAACCCTCGAGACCCCACTCCCTGCAACTGGACGGGCATCACTTGCTCCTCCTCCTCCTCCTCCTCTTCTTCTTCTTCTTCTTCTTCCTTTGCTGTCACCTCCATTGACCTCTCCAATCTCTACCTCTCTGGCCCTTTCCCTTCTTTCCTCTGCAAGCTCCCTTCACTCACCTCCCTCTCTCTCTCCTACAACTTCATCAACTCCACTCTCCCCTCTTCCTCTCTCCTCTCCTGCTCCTCTCTTACCCACCTCGACCTCTCACAGAACCTCCTCGTGGGCCCACTCCCTTCTTCCCTCTCCTCCCTTCCTCTGCTCTCTTACCTTGATCTCTCTGCCACAACTTCTCAGGCTCAATCCCTGCTTCATTCGCTTACTTCCCCAAGCTCCAGTCCCTCTCTCTTGTTGCCAACCTCCTCACTTCCCAAATCCCTGCGTTTTTGTCCAACATCTCCTCTCTCCGCCAGCTCAATCTGTCCTACAACCCATTCTCGCCTGGCCCAATTCCTTCCTCGTTTGGAAACCTCTCATCTCTCGAGGTTCTCTGGCTCGCTGGCTGCAATTTGATCGGACCCATTCCTTCCTCATTAGGCCAGCTCTCGGCGTTAACCGACCTCGATCTCTCTTCCAATGCGCTATCTGGGTCCATTCCTTCTTCAATCTTGGACCTGCGCTCAGCTGTGCAGATTGAGCTGTATGACAACTCTCTCTCGGGCTCGATTCCTTCTGGGTTTTCAAACATTAAGTCTCTCCGGCGAATCGATTTCTCCATGAACCATCTCTCTGGTAAAATCCCTGAAGATGTTTTCCTTGTGCCCCTTCTCGAAAGCCTGCATCTCTATGAGAACAATCTCTCTGGTTCGGTTCCTGCCACCATTTCGAGCTCGGCGAAGCTTTCTGGGCTCAGGCTGTTCTCTAATCGTCTCTCGGGGCAATTACCTGGAGATCTCGGTAGCAAATCGCCATTGAGCTTTGTTGATCTCTCTGACAATTTGATCTCTGGTGTGATACCCGCCAGCATTTGTGACGGCGGAGTTCTTGAAGAGATACTTTTGCTTGATAATCAGTTTTCTGGCAGCATTCCTGAATCTCTTGGCAAATGCCATTCCCTGACCCGAGTTCGCCTGTTGAACAACAGGTTGTCTGGTTCAGTGCCTGCTGGGTTCTGGGGGCTCCCTCATGTCTCGCTTCTCGAACTCGCTGGCAACGAGTTATCGGGTCAAATCTCTTCGTCAATCGCCAATGCAGCAAATTTATCGAAGCTCCTCATCTCCAACAACCAGTTCAGTGGTCAAGTTCCTCCGGAGATTGGTGCATTGTCGAATTTATATGAGATCTCTGCTGCAAACAATAGGCTGACAGGGCCATTGCCTGCGGAGATAGCTAAACTGGGAGAGCTCGAGCGAGTTGATCTTCACAACAATTCGATATCCGGTGAAATACCCAGCGGAATCGAGTCGTGGAAGAAGCTCAACCAGCTGAATCTCGCTGACAATGAGCTCACTGGTGGTGTTCCTCCCGAGCGGGGACTTGCCTGTTCTTAACTATCTTGATATTTCTGGAAATTTGTTAACTGGGCAAGTTCCATTCAAACTTCAGAACTTGAAGCTTAACCAGCTCAATCTGTCAAACAACCAGCTCTCGGGTGCTCTTCCTCCCTTGTTCAGGACATTGGTCTACAGAGAGAGTTTCTTGGGCAATCCGGGCCTGTGCCCGGATCTCACCGGATTGTGTACTAACTCTCAAGAAAGACCAGCACACGGGCGCGGTTCAATTTGGTTGCTCAAGTCCATGTTTATACTCTCGGTTCTATTTCTTTTCATCGGGGTGTTCTGGTTCTATTGGAGGTATCGCAGTTTCAAGAAGGAGAAGCAGAGGTTGGATAGGTCTAAATGGACACTAACATCATTCCACAAGTTGGGATTCAGCGAGTACGAGATCTTGGACTGCATTGATGAAGACAATGTGATTGGTAGGGGCGCATCGGGCAAGGTCTACAAGGCAGTGCTCAGCAATGGCGAAGCTGTTGCTGTGAAGAAGTTGTGGGGGTCGGCGAAGAAAGATGAGGAGAGTTTGAATCAGAATCAAGACAATGACGATGGATTTGAGGCCGAAGTGGAAACACTGGGCAAGATCAGGCACAAGAACATTGTGAAGCTGTGGTGCTGTTGCAGTCACAAGGACTGCAAGCTCTTGGTCTATGAGTACATGCCCAATGGAAGCTTGGGGGACTTGCTGCATAGCAACAAGAGTGGCATGTTGGATTGGCCGATGAGGTATCGGATTGCGTTGGATGCAGCTGAGGGCCTTTGTTATCTTCATCATGACTGCGTGCCGCCAATTGTGCACAGAGATGTCAAGTCCAATAACATCTTGTTGGATGGGGAGTTTCGCGCAAAAGTGGCTGATTTCGGGGTGGCCAAGGTGATCGGAGGAGCGAAATCTATGTCGGTGATCGCTGGTTCTTGCGGTTACATTGCACCTGGTTTGTGAACCATTGCCCCTCTTTCTTGTATAGTTTTTGTGTTTCTTGATAATTCATTTGCTATTAGTTTTGTTCTGTTAGTTTGATTTAGTTCTGTCTACTGATTTTATCTTAATTTTCTTGAATGCATCTGTTTAAGATTTATACTTGCAAACTTATGCATAGTTCTATCCTTAGTACTGATTTAGGCTAAAAATTCAGAAAATATACATTGCGTAAATTATATAGAATATTTGCATAAATTCTAGAGTTGATTGCTGAAGATATTGCTTCAGACTTTCCTTCTTCGTAGTATCTGCTCTATATTCTGATACTTGCTGGCATTTTTTGTTGTCACACCCCATGAGGTTCTTCTTCCCCTTTTAGGTATGTGTTCATTAATATTTATAAAGTTCCTTTTGTTCATATAGTTGGATTCAGAATGTATCTCCACATAATAACTAAATTCAAACTCATCCATTTTCACTTCCAACTCCTCTTAACAAAATTTTGACATGTGCATCACATAATTAATTGTTATTAGATTGCTTGAATGCATCTGCTTAGGTTTTTATGTATTCAATGTTTCTAGATTCAAGTTCTCATTGTTCTTTTATGGTTTATTTTATTTTAAGGTAAATTCAGAAATCTTCTCCTTTTGAAGTTATATTTTCTAGAGTTTATTGCTGAAGATGTTCCTTAGATTTCTTTCTTCATGAGCTCTGCTATGGATATGCTCTTATCTTCATATACTAGCCATCATGCTTTTTGTTGTCATAAGCCATGAAGTTTCTTCTTTCCCTTTCTAGGTCTTTGTACATTAATATTTCATTGTGTTTCTCCATATAACTTCTATATTCAAAATTAATCCATCGTCACTTCATCAATTTTTGACATGTGCATCATATAAATTAGTTCTTTGGTCCCTACACTTTATTGAGTAGATCTACATCTACTCCTGTTTTTGTTATCCTCAAACTTGCTTCTAGCCTTTTAGACAAGATAATATTCCTTATTTGTTTTGCTTTATTGATGCCCATATTTTCAAAAGCTAGCATACTCTTGTTACGTAGACTAGTCGAAAACTCCTTGTTTAGCATTCTCTTGGAACTGAAGTTTCCTGCGTGCATTGTGCACAGAATACGCATACACTCTCCGAGTGAATGAGAAAAGCGATATCTACAGTTTCGGTGTGGTGATTCTCGAGCTAGTAACTGGGAAACTCCCAATCGATCTGGAGTTCGGTGAGAAAGATCTAGTGAAATGGATATGCGCAACATTGGAAGTGAAAGGAATGGAGCACGTTCTCAATCCAAAACTTGATGTTTGCTTCAAAGAGGAGATGAGCAAGGTGCTCAACATTGGCCTGCTCTGCGCCAGCGCCCTCCCGATCAACCGCCCCTCGATGAGGAGGGTGGTGAAGATGCTGCAAGATGTGAGCCCAGAGGACAAATCTGACAAGTCTGAGAAAAAGAATGGGAAGCTTTCTCCATACTACCACGAGGATGGTTCCTCTGATCAAGGAGTGTGGCCTAGATTTGATGGTCTCTGTATAAATTCTATTCCTAGCAACTGTTTCAGGTCACAAATTGAAAGCAACTGGTGCAGGGCATCCAAAAGAGTGAGCAAGAATAGAGAGAGATGATGCTTTTTAGTCCTACTTTTTTTTTTTCCCCAATCTAATTTAGTGGTTTGAGAAAGGAAGAGAATCTGGGCAACTTGCAGATTTTGCTGAGAGTCTCTTTGTGTTGGTTGCTTTCAGGGCAGAGAGATCTGTGCCCACTAGTAGTAAATGGAAAGATGAGCTGGGCCACAGCTTGAATGTAATTTTTCTTTAATTTACTGTTTAAATTTGATGGGTTGTTGCCATGCAACTGTGTGAACTTGCAAATTTACACTGCTATAAATAGCTTTATATTGCACTGATTTTTGTTTTCAGGACTGAGTATAGAACCATACACTATCGATAACTATGAGAATTGAATCTTGAACTGTTATGAGAACTGAATCTCGAACTGTTTTCCTAGGAGTGAAGAGCTAATTTGCTTCCCACTGGTTTGCATTGATTTTTGGTTGTTTGTTGTTCCCCACGTTTGAGACAGATCTGGGTCACTCTGGTGGTTGAGTTTTTAATTTAACATGCCAAAACTGAAGATGATGACATGTGTGCATCTTTATACAGTGAGGAGATTGTAGCAAAACTTGGCAAGGATCCATTTGGCTAGTATTCTAATGGATTTGCTTGCCAACGTGGCTAGTTCCCAACTTTGCTAGATTATTGCTGGTTGTGGAGGAAAAAATCTAACCACTTCACGGAGGATGAATTTCATCACCGCACAAGCGAATGGACGTTTTTTAATTCGACTTGCCAGAGCACACATAGAAGAGACGCTTTTTGAGCTAGGAGCATCAGTGTGGTACCGGCCTAAAACCCTCGGTCGTGAGAATCAGTAGGTGAAAAGGAAAGAAAGACTGTCAGAGAAAAACTGTCGGTGTGATGGAAGGGTGGAAAGAAAAACTGCTAGTGTAGTGGGATGTACTAGCACAAGAAAACTGCTAGTGTGCAATGGTGGACTGGAGTAGAAAAACTTCCAGTGTGTAATGGTGGACTAGAACAGGAAAACTTCCAGTGTAGTGAGATGTGTGTACTCTAAAGAATAAGAAAGCGACCCCATTTTCTTTAAAGAAGGGGAATAGTATATACCAGATATGGATACTGACGTGGAAGCAGAATTGGTTGATCATTGTAACTGCACGATCTACACATGCTGGATTTGTTGTAACAGCCTTGACCATCGGCGTTGGTTGGATGAGATTGCATGCCGAGAGATCTACCACTGCTTATAACTGCTCGCGCTGATAGGGCCGTCACA
Source organism: Agave tequilana (assembly GCA_038442645.1). Taxonomy (NCBI): domain Eukaryota; kingdom Viridiplantae; phylum Streptophyta; class Magnoliopsida; order Asparagales; family Asparagaceae; genus Agave; species Agave tequilana. Next base: position 18,742 of record JAVJIF010011646.1, on the reverse strand, counting down.
CGTTATGAACGTGGAGAAGGATGAAACTGCATAAATATCGACAGAGATCAATGATGATCTATTGTTGGAGATTCAAGTTCGAAGTTGAAGCCTTCGGAATGTTAGAAATTTAGGTCAAACAAATAGTCTCACATCGGCTAGACATGGAGATGGACTTAAATTTATAAGGATTTGGGCTACTCCACCTAACAGACTAGTCTTTTGGGATGATGCCCGAGTCCTTACAAATTGTGTCAGAGCCATGCCCCGAACTTTGTCGTGTGTGTGGGTAATGTTCGATTCCCAGGGCGCAGCAGAAGGCGCAGTGGGCTCCTATTAAGCTGGATCTATAAAGATTGAGCTTTCGAGAAAGGTAATTACACTCCAGATGCTTCATGTAATACGTGCTTTCTCCAACATAGTGAAGAGGAGTGACCTCGATGAGCACATGATCTTCTCGGATGAAGAGTGAGGAAGATCAGCTTGCAGGGAGGCCCAAACTCTTTATCTGAAGGGGGATAGAACCTGCTCGATTCCTAGGGCGCAACAAGGCACAATATGGTCCCTGTAGAGCTAGTTGAGCTCTCGAGATTGGCAGCAGGATTCCTGCTTCACGTAAGACGTGTCATGTAATTGCGGTGAAGAGAAAAGTCTACTAGTTGTGCTTCACGTAAGGCGTGTGATCACCAACGTAGTGAAAGAGGATCTTGATGGAGCATATGTCTTCCAAGTGTGAAAAGGGTCTTCCAGGTGTGAAGATGAGTTTGCATGGAGACTCTTTGTTTGGGTGGGGTTGGAATTTTGAGTGAAACAAATAATCCCACATTGGCTAAACATGGGGATAGTCTAGGATTTATAAAGATTTGGGTTACTCCACCTTACATGCTTGTCTTTTGGGATGGTGCCTCGAGTCCTTACACGGAACAGTGAGGGTCTCAGAGTAGAGAAGACTCAGAGGAGGTGAGGACTTCGAAGTGGTAAAGATTTTAGAGAGGCGGAATGCGGTTCCGAGTTAGCAAATGTTTTCGGGACGTGAAGGCTGGATATGGCAAAGGCCTCAGAATAGATTCTGAGAGTAGTGGATGTGTCGGAGAACTCCTCGATAGTTTGGACATGTATCATCATCTTAGCCCGTATCAAATGTTGACAACTACTAGTTAGCTAATAAATTACTTTGTTTTTTTTTTTTTTTTAAATGCTGAAGCTTCAGCCTTCATGCAAATGCAAATGAGAGAGAAACAAATCACAAAGCAAATCCCTGGACCTGATGGTGATGTGGTTTCATCATTTTGTTTCCTTCTATTAAATACAGACAGCTGGCTTATTTTGATGCCCACTTGGGTTTTAGTAATGCTGATCATAAATTCAATTTCACAATTGTCTCATAGCTAGAATGGATATTATATGTTTGAGGGGAGAATCCAAAGTGTGAGTACAAATCTAGGTGGCAATCAGCATTTAATATCAACCTGTACCTGTACATCAATAAAAAAGAATTGTATCAGACTAATAATTTAAATCATCATCAAGTCTTTTCTTATCAAAGCACAGGATTTTTCTAAATAATTTTGCATAGTTTTATTACCAACTCTCAACCTGAGAGGCCAACTCTCTTTTAACGTCAAATTTGAAGTTAAACATGAAAAGTAGAGGAATTTTGTTCTCTTGTCCTGCCCTTAAAACATCATTATCATCCTCTAAATCCTTCTGAATCCGAGGGAGAACAAGTTTACAGAGGAAGAGGAAATATAAAATGCACAGAGCCCAGAAAATACTTTGGCATTATTTTTCATCAATAGACTCTAATGTTCAAAATGATGAACCCATTTTGAATCTTTGATTCAGTCAAAAGGAATTCCAATGTTGGAGGCACAATAATCTTTGCATAATGGGTGGTTACAATGGGGCTATCATTATCCAATATGATTCAGATGGTTATGATCAACTACTTGACATGAATCACCAACCTTCCATCAAAAGAAACTGAGTGTTTGGAGCATTCAAAATTTAGCAATTTGGATCACCAACCTTCCATCAAAAGAAACTTCAAATTGCCACCATCTCTACAGTTTTCATACTCATTAACATTCATTATATATTTTTTTTCTAGTTAAATTCATCAACGTCAGGTTCGAGCTGAAGACCATTAGGGAACAAACTCAGATATCCGCACGTAACGAGGTTCGAACTTGAGACTGTAAGGAGCTTGGAGCTCTAATCAACCCATGCCCGGACGCCAAGGAGACACCATTAGCATTCATTTCATGACTTGAAGTTACAAGGCTAAAATGTGATGACCTAATATATATGACCTATTCAAGTTATAGCTCGTAATACTATTACAATTTTAAAAAATTTCAAATATTATTAAACTCTGTAAATAAATAACTCTCGGCTGATGATACCATGATTCGGAGTTAGTTTAGCCTTTAAGATCTTCAGTTTAAACAGCCAAAAATGTTATAAAAAAAAAGAAGAAGAACTTAAGACTCGTCTCATCTGTCTTCCATTTTGAAAAAAAAAACACTCCCTAAGTCGGAGTCGGGCACGTTTGGTTAGGGTGGAAATGAGAAAGTGAACAAGTGAGGAAGTGGTAATAGTTCCCTTTGAAACTTGGGAATTGGTTAATAAATTTTTCGGTGTTTGGATGTTGTTGGGAAGTGTGGTTTGAAAAATGTTCTGTCTTTTCTAGTGTTTGGATGGTAATGTGAAAGTAGAAGTGAAAAAGTTGACCACAAAATTGACCACAAAATAATATTAAAATAAAAATTAATTAAGAAAATAAAAAATGGACTGTAATTAGAATGCAAGCGAGATTTACATGATCAAAAATTAATTATTTTGTGCTATAACTTATTACAAATGAGATTTACATGACTATAAAAATAACTTTAGCACTCTGAAAGTGAGGAAATAATTGTGTAAAAGAGAACAAGAAAAGGAAAAGGGGTGTCTTATTTCCTTTTTCAGTGTTTGAATAGATATGAAAGTGAGCAATTATACTTTCCCATTTCCTTACTTCCGGTCACTTCCATGCAACCAAACACGCCCAGCGCAGCTCACATAATCTAGGGCTTAAGATCTCTTCAGCTTCAGAGAAGTCTGAAGATTAAATAATTGAGGAAAAAAAAAAGGATTTTATCTGTTTTTGTTGGTGCATTATTTTTATTGGTTTCTCTTTAGAATCACTCTTTAATCACAAACTCATCATTAACTTTGCAACATATCATATCATTAATCTTTTGATGACCATCTTAAAGGAAACCATTAATTCCAGCAGAAAGAAATTTTATCATCATTTCACACAACCCACCACACCATTAAAATTATATGCAACTTCAAATGTTATCATGAGATGTTGCTGTAAATATAACCCATACCAGTGACCCACCATAGGCAACTGAACTCGATGATGGGCCGTTTGTTTCGCGTAAAACTCCGTAATTCGTAAATGACTTACTACCCAGTTACAACTACGGCGTTTGTTTGGACCGTAATTCGTAAAAGACTTACGTAACTCAACTAACACTCATTTGCAACCCAGTTACCACTCACTTACAGCCCAGTTACAGTTAATTTTGTGATCATACAAATTTGTATTATTTTTTATATTAATATTAAAAAATTTTAATATTTAACTTTTTTAATATTTATTTGCAGTATTAAAACTTTTAAAATCACCAAATAGTTAATTTTGTGGTCAATTTTTTCACTTACGACTTATACATTACGACAACCAAACACCGTAAAGTACAATACATTTTCTCACTTTACAATTTTATATTACCAACCAAACACCGTAAAATTTACATACATGTAACTCATTTATAATTGTAAAAGACTTTACCAATTACAACTACGAATTACGGCCAGTTACGACAACCAAACAGAAAACATGAAGCAAACCTGTGCAGAAAAATGAAGTCAAGCAAGAACAATGGCTTTCAGTTTCAAAAGATATTAGAAGACAAGGCTCTGGAAACTTAGCTTGAAAAATATATTAGGAGATATAATCTTGAATTTATATGAACCTTTAAACGCAAGTAGAAAGGATTTTGTGCCCCCCTTCTCTTTTTTTTCCCTTCCTTCATGAGGGCAATTATGCATATATTGTTGTGCGCAATCAACAATCTCGTAAGGAACCCTTAAGTCACAGATGCAATAGAGAAGAACTACCAGTAGGAAGAACAATAAAAAACAATGGAAGAAAATCAAACACAAGAATTAACAAGGCTCGACAAATTTGCCTACGTCCTCGGAGTATGGAAGAGATTTTTTTATTGATTCAATAATCAATACAATTGCAAGCATACATATGAAGAAGACTCTGCCTCTCTATTTATACCCAAGGAACCCTAGAAGAATCAGATTCCTTATTGGACTCGTTTCCAATTCAGAACAACTTTCCAAATCCAGTCCAGATCCGACTGTCAGTCGACCGACCCAAGTCCCGATCGACCGTGCCCAACCGAGAGTAAGGCCATGTCAGTCGGTCGACCGGGTGATCGACCGTTCTCCTCTCTGCGGTCGACCGGACGGTCGATTGCGATGGCCTGTGCACGTTGATGCACACCGATCGACCGTCCGGTCGACCGTGCCCAACCGAGAGTAAGGCCATGTCAGTCGGTCGACCGGGCGATCGACCGTTCTCCTTCTGCGGTCGACCGGCGGTCGACTACGATGGCCTGTGCACGTTGATGCACACCGATCGACCGCCCGATCGACCGGTGCCTGCTGTTGTTTCTTCTTCGCCTTGGCTTCCTCGTCGTCGACTTTCTCGACTTCCTCTCTCTTCCTACGTGTATATTTGCTTGAACATGGATGAATCTATATATGGAACTGGTTGCTCCTGATGGAGGCAATCAAGGTTCCTTAGTTTTACTTTTTAATAAAAAAAAACAACCTTCATTCATATTCTAAATAACTATAGTTTTTTTTTTTCTACTTATAAATGTATTTTATAAACTCTTAATTGTATCTTTTAAATTTGAATTTGATAGTTCCCCAAGATTTCTAACCTTTTAAATTTTACTTTTTTATAAATGAATTAAACTCCATCTACATATACTTCTAATTATTTCTTTGCGATTAAAACTACTTTTTAAACCTTACCCCTTTTTCCCCCTTCAGGAAAAGAAAATTTTATCTTCAAAATTTCTCTCTGGACAAATTTTATAAACAAAATGGAAAACGCTTGTGTAGGATAACGATAATTATTTAATATTTTGTATACATAAATCTCATCAATTAATATGTTTCACATTGCTAGTATATAAGTAAACTGTATTAACATGAATAAAACAGAAGTGAGGTTAAGATCATAAAAACAATAAAGAGCACTATGTTGTGCGCGCATACAATCACAACAACGAACCAAACAGAGAATCCTCAGATCTCCTCGAACAATGAAATCAATCACAACCAAGAAGAGAATCACCCAATCGCAAACAACAGATCTAACGAGGTTCGGCCTGAATGCCTACGTCCTCGGGGCAATCAATGGAGAGATTTATTTGTGGAAGATGATTACAATAGCTCTAAGTCTCTTTGAATGCAAGAGTACTCAGAGCAACTACTATTCCCGCAGGTTACAAACCCTAGAATCAACATGAGGCTTAAATACCTCAAAAAACGGATCAGCAGATTTTTACCCAGAACCCGTCTGTCGGTCGACCGGGCCGGTCGACCGACCTCCCAATTCTCCAATACCGGTCGACCGGGCCGGTCGACCCAGAAAACCCGAGAGTTGGGTTTTGTCAGTCAGGGCTTCCTTCCGGTCGACCGGGGACCCGCCGGTCGACCGCGACCATTCCTGTGCATGTTGTGCACGTCGGTCGACCGGGCCGGTCGACCGACCACTCTGACTTCTGCTGCTGCTGATTTTTTCTGCCACTGTCACTTTGCCTTTCCTGGCGGTCTTCGATGACACTTGGCAAGACACTTGGCATGGCATCCCTTCCTCAATGTAGTCTCTCCTCCAACAATTCTCCACCTCGGTGAAGATTTCCAAATCTGAGCCGAATTCAGACTCGATAGCGACTGCACCAACCTGGTTGCCTACGTACCCCTGCCCAGGGATCAAGCCGTCCGTAGTTCACCCAAATGAGCTTCAGCAAGCTCATTTCACCTGAAGGACATGGAGCAAGTCTTTGCAGTGTGCAAACTTTACCCCCGACACCACCTTTGTAAGCATATCGGCCGGATTCTCTGAAGTGTGAATCTTCAACAAATCAATGTCACCTTCTTCTAGAATCTCCCGAACAAAGTGATACCTGACATCGATGTGCTTTGTTCTTGCATGATAGACCTGGTTCCTCGCCAAGTAAATGGCACTCATGCTGTCACAGTTTATCTTCAAAATATCCTGTTCTACGCCCAAGTCATCAAGCAATCCTTGAAGCCAAATTGCCTCCTTCATGGCCTCTGTCATAGCCATATATTCAGCCTCTGTGGTCGACAACGCGACGGTAGACTGAAGTGTGGAGCGCCAACTCACCGGTGCCTGCGAGAATGTGAAGACATATCCCGTCGTCGACCGACGTTTGTCAAGATCACCTGCATAGTCTGAATCAACATACCCTATGCACTCTTGCTTTCCGGTGTCGTCCTTCTCGAACACTAGGCCTACATCAACAGTTCCCTTGATGTACCTCAGAATCCATTTCACAGCTTCCCAATGACCCTGTCCAGGGTCATGCATGTATCGACTCACCATGGAGACTGCCTGTGAAATATCTGGCCGCGTACACACCATTGCATACATCAAGCTACCCACCGCAATGGCATATGGAACATGTGACATATGCTCACGCTCTTGAACACTCCTTGGAGACATCTTCGCTGACAATTTGAAGTGCGGCGCCATTGGTGTACTAACAGACTTAGTATCCTTCCCGATATTAAACCTCTACAGTACCTTCTCCTCCAGATAGCCCTTCTGAGTCAAACTTATCCTGCCAGCTTTCCTGTCTCTTGTGATCTCCATGCCCAATACTTTCCTTGCTTCCCCCAGGTCCTTCATCTCGAACTCTGACGATAACATCTTCTTCAGAGAATCAATAGCAGATCTTGACCTAGAAGCAATCAGCATATCATCTACATAAGAAGTAGATAGATATATTCACCTGATGGTAACTTGTTGTAGTACACACATGGATCGAAATGGCTTCGTGTGTACTTCTTCTTCCTGATGAAGCTGTCAAATCGCTTGTACCACTGTCTAGGAGACTGCTTCAAACCATACAGCGATTTCTTCAGCTTACATACTAAATCTTCCTTCCCTGCAGCTTTATACCTGTGGGTTGTGTCATATAAATCTCCTCCTCAAGATCGCCGTGGAGAAAGGCAGTCTTCACATCAAGTTGGTCAAGTTCCAAATCATTCTGCGCCACCAAAGCCAATAGAATCCGAATAGATGAGTGTTTAACTACTGGGGAGAACACCTCGTTATAGTCGATTCCTTCTCTCTGAGCGTAGCCTTTAGCCACCAGCCTTGCCTTGTAGCGCACTGCATCCTCTTGGAGAGATCCTTGCTCCTTTGCAAATACCCACTTGCACCCTATGGCCTTCTTCCCCTTGGGCAACTTGGTGAGTTCCCATGTGTTGTTCTTATAAAGAGATTGCATCTCTTCATTCATGGCCTCTTTCCACTTCTCTGCTTCTGAACTAATCTCAGCTTCCCTGAATGTATATGGAATAGCCTCTTCAACAACTGCAAGTGCATATGCAACAACCATATCGGTGGTGAGCCAACCAGGTCTCCTAGTATTCCTTCTTGGTCTTCCAACTGCAGTGGGATCTGGAACGGTATCCATGTCTTGCTCCTGACCCTCTTCAACAACTTCAGCATCTTCTTCTGCAACTTGATCACCACCCTGTGTCACCTCAGGAATGATCCGAACTGATACTGAATCCTCTAGAGATGGTGGATCTGCATCACTCTCCACCTGCTGCAATAGCTCCTTGGTCTTGCTGGTCTCCACCTGCTTAGAGACCGTAGGCTTCATCAGTGAAGCCTCATCGAATGTGACATCCCTGCTGATTATGAATTTGTTGTCCTTTTGGTCCCAAATCTTGAACCCCTTGGTTCCTCGCTTGAAGCCAACGAACACCCCTTTCTTTGCCCTTGAGTCCAACTTGTCTTCTCTGACGTGGTAGTAGGCTGGACATCTGAAAACCCGTAGCAAATCATAATCCTGAGCAGTTCTTCCTGACCAAGCTTCAAGAGGAGTCTTCCCCCCTATTGCAGACGACGGCAACCTGTTCACAAGGTGGCATGCATACCCCAAAGCTTCAGCCCAGAACTTCTTTGGCAGTCCTGCATTGGATAACATACATCGAACCTTCTCTAGCAAAGTTCGGTTCATCCTCTCAGCCACCCCATTTTGTTGCGGATTCTCCGGTACTGTCAAGTGTCTCTCGATGCCCTCATCAAGGCATAGCTGTAGGAACGGATCAGATTTGTACTCCCCTCCATTGTCAGAACGGAGAACCTTGATCTTCCTTCCTGTGCTTCTCTCCAGATTAGCCTTCCACTTCACAAACAGCTCTAGGACTTCACCTTTGTGTCGCATAGTGTACACCCAACAGCGCCTAGAGTAGTCATCAATGAACGACACAAAATAGTGGTTACCTCCAATCGATGCAGTCTTGGTAGGTCCCCATACATCCGTGTGAACATAGTCAAGAATACCCTCTGTGCAGTGCGAAGCTGTGCCAAACTTCACCTTGGTCTTCTTGCCGATGATGCAATGTTCACATAGATCCAGCTTGCAGGTCTCAGCACCCTTCAGCAACCCTTTCTTCACAAGAGTTTGCATTGATTTCTCCCCTGCATGTCCCAGCCTCATGTGCCACAGCCGGGTTGAATCTTCCTTCTGACTGGTTGAAGCTGCCACCTGCCCTGTCACTGTACTACCCTTCAAGTAATACAAGTTGTTACGACGATCGGCCTTCACACCACCATCGAGCCCTTTGTCATTTTAAGAACTCCATCCTTAATTGACACTCCGAGCCCCAGTGATTCCAAAACTCCTACAGAGATCAAGTTCCTCTTTAGCTGAGGAACATATCTCACTTCTTTCAATTCCCTCACCATCCTATCAAACATCCTGATTGGAATAGTGCCAACACCCTCCATGATGCATGGGTGATCGTCGCCCATGACGACCGAACACCCTCCAACTTCTCAAAACTGGTAAACCAGTCTCGATTAGGGCATACATGATATGTTGCACCTGTGTCCAAGATCCACTCGTTCTCCCCCGAGTAACCAATGACAGGAGTGGTGACTGAAAACGAGAACACTGAAGAATCCGAATCTGATCCATCTGCCTGTGATTTGCTGCTTGCAGTTTTTACCACTTTTGCGAGATTTGCTTCAGATTTTGACTCTTTCTTCTTTCCCTTGAATTTTGGACAGTCTACTTTCCAGTGCCCAATCTCTTTGCAGAATGCGCACTGATTTTTCTTGAGATCCCTGAAGCCCGGCCTGGACTTTGATCTTCCCCTAATCTCCTTTCCCTTCCTTGATGAACCTCTACCTCTTACTTCCAATGCCTCTGTTGATGAACTTGTCTGAGAGGGATATCTTTCATTCTTCCTTTTTTCATAACTAATCAATGAAGATGACACCTCATCATAATCCAAGCTCTGCCTTCCATTAATAAAGGTCAGTGTGAATGTCTCGTACTCCTCTGCAGGTAGTGAATTCAGAAAGATAACAGCCTTATCTTCCTCTTCTAGCTTGACATCCAAATTCAGCAGATCTGTAAGAAGCTTCGTATATCGGTTGATGTGCTCATTGACTGTGCTCCCCTTCTACATCCTGAACTGATACAGCTTACTTTTAAGCTGCAACCTGGACTCTACACTCTTCTTCAGGTACTTCTTTTCAAGGGTTTGCCACAGTTTCTTCGCTGACGTCTCATGTTGCACAAGGTATTTTATGTCTTGTGACAAGCATGAACGTATCAAGCCACATGCCGATCTGTTCATCTTCGCCCAATCTTCATCAGTGGTAGTGTTCTTCTTCCTCTCCAAAAGGAGAGTGTCCTCGAGGTTTGATGCATTCAGTGCATCCATAACCTCACATCTCCACATACCGAAATTGTTAGTCCCATTAAACTTAACAACTTCAATCCTTGGGTGATTGTTCATTGTCTTAACAGATGCAGTTTCTTCTGCCATTGAGATCTTCTTTTGATTCTCTATTTATGCGGAAGAATAACCAAATTGGAATAAATCTCTACTCAGATAAAAATGGGATTTTTACCTGCCTCTTGAAACCCTAGATCGAGTTTCTCACCGGATCTACTCCAAACACAGATTCAACGAGCCCTCCTTGCGTCCTCCTGAGATCGACACACGATCTCCTAGAACACCAATACCTCTGACCTGAGATCGACACACGATCTCCACCTGATCAGATCTGGAACCCTTCGAATCCTCAGAATCCCAAGCGTAACCTGGATGCTCTGATACCACTTGTTGTGCGCGCATACAAATCACAACAACGAACCAAACAGAGAATCCTCAGATCTCCTCGAACAATGAAATCAATCACAACCAAGAAGAGAATCACCCAATCGCAAACAACAGATCTAACGAGGTTCGGCCTGAATGCCTACGTCCTCGGGGCAATCAATGGAGAGATTTATTTGTGGAAGATGATTACAATAGCTCTAAATCTCTTTGAATGCAAGAGTACTCAGAGCAACTACTATTCCCGCAGGTTACAAACCCTAGAATCAACATGAGGCTTAAATACCTCAAAAAACGGATCAGCAGATTTTTACCCAGAACCCGTCTGTCGGTCGACCGGGCCGGTCGACCGACCTCCAATTCTCCAATACCGGTCGACCGGGCCGGTCGACCCAGAAAACCCGAGAGTTGGGTTTTGTCAGTCAAGGGCTTCCGGTCGACCGGGCGGTCGACCCAGAAAACCCGAAAGTTGGGTGTTTGTCAGTCAAGCCCTGCGGTCGACCGGCCGGTCGACCGCGACCATTCCTGTGCATGTTGTGCACGTCGACCGGCCGGGCCGGTCGACCGACCACTCTGACTTCTGCTGCAGCTGATTTTTCTGCCACTGTCACTTGCCTTTCCTGGCGGTCTTCGATGACACTTGGCAAGACACTTGGCATGGCATCACCTTCCTCAATGTAGTCTCTCATCCAACACACTATAATCACTTTTTAGCGATTTTGCATATAACACAACAAAATGCACAGAAGATTTGAATCCTCTTACTTTCCTTAAAGACAATGGACTATTATCATCTCATCTTGATCATTTATGTTGTTGAGACAAAATTAAAATATATTAAAATATATATCGAGAGCTTATCTTGAATTTTTCCTATCTCAAAAATACAATAGCGGAGATAAGAAGACAATCTATCTAGTACCTCACCTAGTAAATTTTACGAAAGATGAGATAATCTGAATTCCTAACTCTGAAAAAGTGAAGGAAAATAAGGGGTAAATCAGTCCTGAGATCCCCCCATCATCAATGCAAGGACATAGGGGGTGTGGAGGAGAAGATAAAAGATAAAGTTTTTTAACACATTGAAGATGACCGAGAGAGAGAGAGAGAGGGATAGAGGAGCATTAGAGGCGGTCTGTATGGGTAAGAAATGCAGCAGTACGAAGAATGGGTAGAGCGCGTATGGCGTGCACAACGAGCACGGGGAGAAAACAAGCTGGAGAGTCAACCGGGAAGTTGACTGCATGTGGAGAGCGGTCGACCGCACGGTCAACCGATTGGCACTAACAAAGAGTCGCAGTTGTTTTTCTGGTGCAGAAATTGTACTAGCAATCGACCGGGCTATCCCCCGCCCGATAGACCGGGCTGCAGATTTTGGCAACTCCGAGTTGGTTTCAGAGTTCTATTTTGATGCAGATTTTGTATCCGATTTGGTTTCCTTCAATTGGCTCTCTCCTCTAACTATACAAGGTGGGTTTCTGTACTCTCATTAGTAATCGATTTTGAATCGATCGTTAAATTGTATTAGGAGTTCTAGGGTTAGTTTGTTTGTGAGAATTCTACGGCTAATTTGCGTAGATTCTCAATTTGGATCTCTAAATCAATTTATAACCCTTATAACTCTATTCTATTGGTCTGAATAAGATCTTCTCCCTTCCGCCCTGAGGACGTAGACAAGTTCTTGAACCTCGTTAATTCGTTAGATTCTTACTTTCTCTCTTTTGTATTTTAGTTCATGTCATATTGTTTGAGATTGACTCGGCATTTGGAGGAGCGTTGATCTCGGATGATCAGTGTCGTCACTATTTGTCAGTGAATTCCTCCGGAGGGCGCAATAAGTGGTATCAACGCTTCCCAGGTTCGGCATGGGTGGTCTGTTTGACAAAGATCATGTGTCGATCTCGGAGCGGCATTGGGACTAGCATGGATTGTGTGTCGATCTTAGAACAACGTTTTCTCGTGGGATCAGATTGAGTGGAGTAGATCGCTTCGAAAACTCTTCTAGGGTTTCAATTTGAGGTAAAAGTTCTATCTTTCTCTAGTTTGGACCTGTTTCTGTTTGATTTTTCCGCCTTGTGTTTGGAGTCTTTTGGAGGAGATATGGCCGGAGTTGATCAGTCCACGGTGATGACCGTGAACATCCACTAATTGAAGAGCGATGTGATGAAGTTTGATGGCACAAAAAATTAGAAAGGCAAGAGAGATATTGGAAAGTCCAACTGGTGGTCGTGAAAATTTGAAGAAAAATCAATGTACTTACTGTAAAGAAGTAAGACACTGGATTATTGATTGTCCAAAGCTCAAGACGAAAAAAGAGTCAAAATTAGAGTCCAAATAGTAATGGTAGTTGATAATGATTCTAACTCATCTGGTTATTTACTTTTTGTCACCCCTTTGTTTGCTATTCAAAGAAATCTGAGTGAATTTTGAATACGGGCACTACCTATCACGTTTGTCCCGAACGAAAGTGGTTTGCTAGTTTTGAAAAACTAGATGGAGACTTAATGACGTTCGACGATGGTCACACATGCCAGATTGAAGGGACAGGAACAGTTCGCATCAAGTTGTTTAATGGGATGATAAGAGAGTTAAAGGATGTGAGATATGTTCTCAGTTGAAAAAGATTTAATTTCAATTGGAACACTGGAGACGCATGGCCTAAGAGGGACTCCTGAAGAAGGCGTTCTAAAGATGTCTAGAGGCTCATTGGTAGTTCTGAAAGGTATTTGACGCGACAACTTGTACTAATTGAAAGGTAGTGCAGTCACTTGAAATTTGATAGCTTCAGGACATTTAAAAGATGACTCTACCAGGTTATGGCAGATGAGGCTCGGACAAGTTAGTTGAATTCCTTAGAAGCGTTTGCAAAGTGAGGATTATTGAAAACTGCATCTACTTGCAAATTGAAAATCTACCTAAAAATTGAAAATTGGTGGACATGGGTTTCTAGACAAGAAGACAAAGATGAGATTTGGCACCGAGACTCACCATTCGCATGGTCTTCTTGATAAAGTTCACGTTTTTATTTAGAGTCCTACCAAAACCGCATCACTTGGAGGCCATCGGGGCTTTACCTCTTTTGTTGATAATTTATCTAGGTGTTGTTAGGTATACCCTATGAGACAAAGATTTCAAGTCCTACATATGTTGGTGATGTGCAAGAATATGATGGAGAAACAGACTGATAAGAAGATTAAAGTGCTCCAAATTGATAATGTTAGGAGTACAAGGATCATCAATTCCTATGATTTGACCAGTGATTACTTCACAATTGAAAAACATGGGGTGGCTAAGAAGATGAATCGTTCCTTTCTGGGAAAAATTCGGTACTTATTGTCTAATGCACAACTAGCAAGTCATTTTGGGTTAAGACTTTGAATACGCTAGTCATCTCATGAATATACAGTCGTTGACTGCGATAGGAGATAAAACTCTGTTAGATATTTGGTCAAATAGAGTTGTTCAAGACTATGCTTTGCTGCGTATTTGGATGTTGGGCTACTTTAGTGTCAAAGATGACAAGTCGAATCCGTGTGCAAAAAAAATTTGTGTTTTTGGGTGTCAAGAGGAATATGAAAAGGTACAAGTTATGGGACCCCGAAAGCAAGAAGATTATATTGAGTAAGCATGTCATGTTTGATGAGACTTCGTTGTTGGAGTATATTATCTCTCAGTAGGTGGAGAGGTTGAAGACTAAGAATATATCACAATGGGTGGAGATTGATGCTACTGCTGCTATCTCTAGTTGGTTCGATATCAGTTGAGATCTTACCGGATGTGACACCAGGTGCAGATCATGTAGCCGTGATGGATACTGAATAGGTTGCAACAAAAAGAACCAAATTGAATCCATGAAAATGGGTTAAGAAACGTGAATCTCAAATTGGTGAGTTAGAAAAGCTCAAATTGAAGGTCTTTATTCTCCATGACGGTATTGCTAAGGATGTTCATATGACTCAGCTAGTTGGGTTCATTGATACAGATTTGATTTCTGTTGGTTGAGCTCGGTGGAGCTCGTTTGAATGAATTATGTGTGGCTGGATTCCGTTGGACATAAGCACATAGGCAGCCGTAATGGCGCAGCCGGTTGGATGAGCTGAAATTGGTTGATTCGTTATATTCGGCTCAGATTTGAGAAATCTTCACTGAGTGAAGAATTATGGGGAGAAGATAAAAGATGGAGTTTTAACTCATTGGAGATGGCCAAGAGAGAGGAGCATCGGAGGTGGTCTGCACGGGTAAGAGATGCAGTAGCAAGAAGCACGGGCAAAGCACATAAGGCGTGCACAACATGCACGAGGAGGAAACAAGCTGGGCAGTTAACCGGGGAGTGAACCGCACAGTCGACCAACTGGCACTAACAGAGAGCTGTTGTTGTTTTCTAGCTTAGAAAATTGTACTAGCAGTCGGCCGGGCAATCGACCGCATATGGAGCTGGTCGACCGGCCGGTCGATTGGGCTGCGGAGTTCGAGTTGGTTTCAAAGTTCTGTTTTGACGCTGATTTCATATTCGTTTTGGTTTCCTTCAATTGGCTCTCTTTTCTGGCTATATAAAGAGGGCTTTTGCACTCTCATTAGTAATTGGTTTTGAATAGATCGGTTGAATTGTATTGGGAGTTCTAGAGTTTGTTTGTGAGAATTCTACGGCTAATTTACATAGATTCTCAATTTAGATCTCCAAATCAATTTGTAACCCTTGTAACTCTATTGGTTTGATTAAGATCTTCTCTCTTTTTGCCCTGAGAACGTAGGCAAGTTATTGAACCTCGTTAAATCGTTTGGTTCTTACTCTCTCTCTTTTGTATTTTGATTCGTATCATATTGTTTGAGATTGACCCAGCGTTTGGAGCGCTAATCTCGGGTGATCAGTGTCATCGTTGTTTGTTGGTGAACTCCTCCTAAGGGTGGAATAGGGGGATTGGACTTAAACATGATATATTGAAGCAATTCTCAAGCCAAAGCCTACTAATATCTGAAATGAACAATTCATAGTTAGGGAGAGGATCATTTATTCTTGTGCACCGACAGCGTGCATATATACACATACATTTTTTTTTTCCGTTAATACAGGAGTATACTAGAGGACTTGCAATCACTCTCTAGACTAACCCCCTGTACACCACAGTCTGACCCCCCGACTCTGATAGGAAAATTTCAAGGCATAGCCCCCTAGGGAAATGTCGTCCTTCATGAAATTCAAACCGGCGTGTTGAGAAGCAAACCTAACAGCTTACCGACAGGCCACACAAGGATTGGCCATATATACACATATGCTGTAGCTCTCTAATACCATATATCACGGGCACTACTGCTATCGATTAATACATAACAGCGACCTCTCTAATAGTAGCAAACCGTCCCCATCCCCGAGTTAATTTGATGTCATTACAAAAAGGAGAGCATCAAATCACAAAAGCCTGGGCCCTCGAGAGATCTTGGCAACAAATGTGAGCCAAATTGGCCACGAGCCCAGATCGGATCCATTGCAACAAATTTTTTTGTATACAGAGGGGACCTGATAAAAGAAGAATCGGTTCACCTGTCATCATCATTGCCCTCTTCTTTTGTACCAGTGGCCTGCGGGAAAAGGTTAGTGAAGTGAAGAGGGAACCCCCAAAGAAAGAAAAATCTCAAAAAAAAAAATTAAAAAAAATAGCACAATCATTCAGCCAGCCAAGAAACTGAAGGTCCCATTTGAAGAAGTTTAAGAAGGAGACTAGCCAGTGATTAACCGGAAAAAAACTACTTAGATAAGAGGAAACGAAAGGTCAGTGGCCATAAAAGAAATTTCTGCTATATCACATCTAAAACACCAACCTTTCAATTCTTGTTTCACGATCATGCCTATATATATATATATATATATATATATATATATATAGAGAGAGAGAGAGAGAGAGAGAGAGAGAGATAGACTTGTATCCTTTCAAAAGGATTTGATCCCGGATCCTTCCCACTCAAATTCAACCCTCCAACATTTGAATACAACATTTGATACAAGATCCACTCCGTTGAAGTTGATCTATACTATTTCAAGTATCTATAAACCAAAAATCAAGTGTTTTAAATACTTTTTGCCCATCCATCAAGTAGGGAAAAAACGGACGGCCTAAATAGTGAGTTGGTTAGTTTAACGGTGTAGAACATTTGAAATCTAACAAAAATTAGTTTATAGGGGTTTTTAAATGTTTAGATCATAATGAAATGGCCGGATCGAGAATTTGTATGTCTAAAGACATAGATCTAACCAACTCACTACTTTCGGCCGTCCATTTTGCGTCGCTTGATGGATGGGCTATTTAAAACACTTGATTTTTGGTTTATAGATACTTGAAATAGTATAGATCAACTTCAACGGAGTGGATCTTGTATTCGAATGTTGGAGGGTTGATTTTGAGTGGGAAGGATCCGGGATCAAATCCTTTTGAAAGGATACAAGTCTATCTCTTGGATATATATATATATATATAATATATATATATATATATATATATATATATATATATATGATAGGAGAGAGAGAGAGAGAGAGAGATGTATATCAGCCGATGGCTGAGAGACTCTCTCAGCCTGCGGTGACGTGGCTTAATATTTGCCACCCCACTAAGTTGTGCCCCGCTTATAGGAACAAGTTAAATTACTAAATACCCCTTGGTAAAAGCTACTCGCTCCGTTATTGTTTATTATTATTTCCTCCCCCCAAATTTTTTACCGCTCGTTGTCAGATTTAGGTTATTATTTATTATTATTTTCCCCCCTTTTTGTTACCGCTCTTTATAAGATTTAGGTTATTATTTATTATTATTTTTTCTCCATATTTCTTTACCGCACTTTGTCAGATTTAGGTTCTCCTTTTCTAGCCTGCGATAAAGTTTTCTCTGAAAATATTGATTTTCAGAGCAGATTTTTCTCCTTTTTATTTGATGTCAACATCGGAGCAGTCTACTTCCCCTGTCAATTCTGGTCGCAGTCGTAAGCGATCTCTATCTCCCGATCTAAATATGGAGGATATATCATCTAGTTCAACTTTCTCTCAGAATATTGAAGTATTGAAGGGTTGACATCTTTGCATGCCGATCAACAGGTTTTTATTGTGTCAATTTTTTTTCGCAATTTCTTAAATGTAGAATCTTTTTCTGTAGCGTATATGGTACTGCGACCTATATTCGTTTTACATAACAGAATAATCACTTGTTCTAAAGTTTAAGAACTGCGACTACGGTCGCAATTTGATTTTAAAATAATCTCCGGCTGTGAAAGCTTTTTTTGTAACTACGACCTAAGTCGCATTCCTTATTGTTATAATTCTTACACGTTTCTATGTCAATTATATCCAGTTTATATATTCATTAGAGAGTTGCACAGTTATTATTCAGTTTTTTAAAAAATCTGCTTATACGGAAAACTGCGACTACGATCGCAGTCTTTTAGTAAGAAGTTATATAGATTTCATTACATTTGTGACCTTGGTCGCAGTTTTAGTAATTAAAGTTCAGACGTGTGATATTTAAAAAAAATTTATATTTATGTAGTTCGTCAATTTGTTTTGTAGGATCTGAATGCACATGGAGAAATGTCTGGAAGCTCAAATATTTTTTTAGGAAACAGTTTTTCACGGATGTGGAAGCATACAATTTCTACAATTCTTATGCAAGGAACAGAGGTTTTGGCTTGAGAAGAAAAGGAATAGATAAGTCACGGAGGCCTCCTCATAAAATTATTTGCAGAAAATTTTGCTGCAATAAGAAAGGTGTGAAGAAGTTGATGACAAAAGATAAGAGGGGCTTACAGTGCACCGTCGAATTGACACGAGAGTAGCGTGTCCTGCTGAGATGCATGTTCGTCTTCGTTTTTTATTTGACAGAAGATATTGGGTTGTCACCAAATTTGTTGATTCTCATTCATATGAATTGTCAAGCCCGGATAAGGTACATCACCATTACTCTCACCAGACTCATCGATCGAAGATTAGCAGAAGCATTATAAGCAATTTGGTTGATGTGGGAATGCGCCCTTCAAATATTTCCCGTGTTGTGAATGCAATGAGCCAGGGAGAAGGTTGTGAAGAAGTAAGCCCGTAACAAGTTATTGATTTTACTCGTCAACGTAGAAATAACATTGGCCATGAGTTTATTGCGATCATTAAATATTTCCAAGAGAAAGTCGAGACCGATGGAAGAGTTATTTCCTCGTATTTGAGGTTCTGTGATGTGATCGTTTTTGACACAACATACAGGACTAATCACTTAAGCTTGCCATTTGCCATTCACTGGAGTAAATC